>JARKHS020006724.1:0-29891 GCA_030143305.2 Amblyomma americanum
CACGCACGCGCATGCCTGCAGGCGGGTGGGAGGGTGGATGGGTGGATAAATGCAAGGATCGAGGAATAGACGGGAAATACGTTCAGATCAGGGCGGTATTTTGAGGGCTCATAAAAATATGCTGTCTTCATGCAGAATTGGGCGGAAAATAAATCGCTGAAAATATTCAAAATCTAATATGTTCAGCAAGCTCACTTTTAGTGCAATTTTGGGACAAGAAGTAAGAATCCGATGCTGGCATTTCTCCTCACTGTTCATCTGTTCTTTCTTCTACCGTGAGACAAAATTTTCACTTCTTTAACTGTCGGTTGTTTTAGATCAGCATTTCAGTGTCCGTGAAAAAAAAATAACAACGCTCATTCTTAATAAAATTTCCGCCAAAGATCGTAGCTACTTCATAATTCTTTTTCTTTAAAACAGTTAGGTGGGTTATATTATTCTCCAATATAGCATTATTGCATAATGCAGATCACATGTTCTTCAATTACCATTTCTGGATATTGTGCGTGTACAGCGCAAGGGGGACGAATTTTAGGTTCCAACTTTATGCAGTTATTTATCGTTTATTTACCATGTTTGGATAATCTGATCTACTACTTTTTAAGCACGATTTTGAGGTTAGTCTCATATCTCTACATTAAAAACCCATATTATAAAATTCATATTATACATTGAACATTATCAACTCCACTTTATCGCGCAGCCTCTGCATCTCTCACTAATGCAAGCACAAACAAGCATATTGTTTGGTATAAGCAGAATCCTGTAATGATATTTTGTGTATTTTTATGGCATTATTCATTAATTTATTTATTTTTTTACTGTCGCCGGCTGTTAATTTTGTACCATCACCGACTCCCTATAGAAGTAATCGTTTATGCAATTTAAACCTGCAGAACTCTGGGATCTGAATATCAGTACCTGGATCTGAAAGGGCACATTAAACTGGCCAATAAGGTTAGGATAACGCAGAATCCGGATGCGCCCCAGGAATATGAGGTATCCCGGAGGTGTTAAAAAACAGCGCAGCGACGACGGACACGTACGAAGAAAGAAGACGGACAAGCACTGACTAACAACTGAGGTTACTGAGGTTTTTACCACGTCCATGATGCACCAACTCGCTCCGTTGTCGGTTCTTATGAAGTATGCCAGAAATTCGTCACAAACGAATCTGGAAGCGCGCATTAGCCTCTTAACGCTTGCGTTTCTTATGTATATAGGGTTCGTTATTCATGTTTATTCTACATGCCAGAGCCTCTTGACAATATTTCAGAGGGCACTCACGAGTATATTAGTATATTTTCGTGCTGTGAACGCTAAAGCATGCAAGGAAGGTGTTCGGCTGCACCGATGGCGTACTACTCTAATGCAGTGGCTAGTGAAGCTCATCTGCTCGCGCCTCCCGAATGGACGTTGATCAACACGACGATACCCAAACCCAGCGCGAGAGAGCGGCAGTTTAGCACACGAGGTTCTGTGCTTATTATGTACTCCAAATTATTCATTGCACAAGCCTTTATATCCCGCGCTTTCGCAGAAGTTTCACAACTTCTGTGTGGGATTAGTGTTTTGAATCAATTAGGCGCGATAACCTTTTCCGGCCTATGAACGCTGGCAGCCTTGATTTGTTCCGCTTGTATGTTCGACAGTTAGTTTCAAGTCTCTTGTTTTTCCGGGCAGTGCACACCCAATAGAGCTTGCACATTGTCTGTCCATCTGCTTCATATTTCACCGAACCTGATGGTGTCTTGAAATCTTTCTGTTCTTCTATGTTTGTGGGAAAACATGCGTCAGGTGTATTTGGCTGTTCGTTTCCTAATTATTCGTTTTTGCAATGAATTCCTCTTTTCAGTGTCGAAGAAACAAGGATTTAATTTGTATGCACTTCCCTGCGCATATGTACTACTGTGTGTATTTTGGTTTACCGGGATATGAAGTACTCAAGAGAGTTCGTAAAATGCCCCTCTCGCCGTGTATGAAGACATTTTTCCGTGTTATACACACCGAGATATTACACGTTAAAAGATTGTTAGAGAAAAATTGTTTTTTTTTGCCTAAGGTAAATTGGCGCCTTTGTGATGCTCCCGAAAAGATTCATGCATTTTTTCATCAATTATAAAGATGACATTCTCTTTTGATATCAGGCGACGCGCATTGAAAACAAGATTTCGTTTTTCACTGCATCCTGTACAATATCTCACTGTGCTGCCATCTGTTGATGAATCCACTGACATGTTTTTATTCGATTACATAGCCTCTGGAAGACACGAACGATGAACCAACATTGTGAATCTGTAGTTTCTGCAAAAGACCACTTCTGCAAAATGATTGTTCTTCTAAAAGAATGCATGCCATTACCGAGTTTGAACGGGAGCGGTACTTACTCTTAGTGCTCTGCTTTTCATTGCCTTTCTTTATCTACACCGTATCAAAACCGTTTCAAAACCGTCAGCCTACCGTCACTTGCCTCTCGCTGCTCTAGTTCTCGCCTCTGCTTTTTTAACCAAATATACTTTCAGGACACCCACCTGCGCAATGAACTAATGTCTAATCCATCCTATTGTTTTGTCCAAGTTCACCACTCATACACAGGTGGAATTATTTCTTGTCGTACTGATTCCTGTTCCCTAAGATTTACTACACGAATGTTATAGGATTGGAAATACCTTCCCGGGCTTATCGCTCCTATTGAAGACCAAAAACTTTTTAAAACGCACTAGCTAACAACGCATAATTAGGCGCCTAACAACTTGCATTTTTTGCTTTGTTTGTTTGTGGCTTTTGTTTAATGTGTTATCTATTTTGTCACTCTCCTTTCTAAAGCCAAAAGGCCTTCAGGGTACTAGGAAATCAAATAAAAAAGTGATGTTCATGTTAAATTCATTTGTGTGGCAGCAGACGCTTCTTTCATGATAAAACGGCCAGATGTTGAAAATCTGCAGCCTTACAGCAAACACATGAATGCTGCATCGTACCCTAACGCTCTATCTAGGCTGAAACTAAGAGCCACAAACGTTTGGCAACACAGGTCAAGCGTTCCACGCATTTGAAATAGGGTGAACGATGTAGGGATGCTGGCCGCAAGCGCGCTGCACTGGAAACAACCCTAAAGTTCGTGGCAACACATTTCTCTCCCCCTGAACCAAAACACAATTCCTGTCCACTCATATGTGCCGCGGAATTGAAAGCAAATGCAAAATCTGCAAAACCACAATGTGGACGAGCTAGCGTCGAACTTTCGCATTATCCCGTGCGGTAACGCCAAATGCCAATTCAACCTCGTTTGGAGCGGTCGGCTTTGTTTTGTCCGAATTTTTTTTCTTTGCGATAAGCGCTCTACTGTGAACGGCAAGCGTAGAATTATATTTTTCAAAAGCAAAAATTGCTGGTACAAACATAAACTTCGTAGTTCCTCCAATATGCTAGGTTTAAGCCGCCTCGCATGCATTGGTTTGCGAACTCAGGGCACTTTGATTTGATATGCGTTGACATAGTTCAAGGCCCGTTTGTAAGCGCATTCCATTTGCTGTTTTTTTAGCATAAGTTGTATGCGTGGTCTCATAAGTCGTCTCGGGATTCATTTTAAAGTGAGATTAAGCCCCAAGGTCTTCATTTCAATGCCGGAGAGCAACGATTACTTCTTGTTGTTTTTTTTTGTCAAAGGAAGCAGTAAAACTACGCATACAAAGGGTTCATGCCTGCTACTCAGAAAACGCATCCAACAAGTGGTTGCTCCCTGACATTAAGCAATAGCATTGTAATGAATGTTGTGACTAGAGGGGAGACAGAATATTGGTATGCTGAACAAAAAAATGTATCCAAGGAATATCTTTGCAGATCTATCAATCATAATAAAAACAGACTCCAAAACTATAGCCTGCCCAGATGGCCGAGGAACTTAAATACCAAAGATGTGTTGAAAGTTGCAACTTGACTTAGGTGAACAATCGTTAAGGGACAAAGAATTAGACACCGTAGCGAAGGGGAGCCTTGCGTAGTAATGCTGCACAACATAAATGTTTTTCGCGACGCGGAGCCGGCGTGTAGAATTCATTTCAGTTTGAAAAACCATTCCTTGATCATTGAAATCCAACACCCCAAGGCGTACGTGCTTTCAAATATCATCACTTAAAACATGATTTCGGAGAACAGGTCACAAATATGCATACTGGTCTGTACACTTTGCAGGAAGAATCACCATTTCATAATTGTGAATACCTTCTATACGAAATATGAGGTAGGGAAAGGAACTTGGATGAGCCGTAATGGCGCTACTGATGAAAACACGTAATATGCGCGCATCCTCGCAGTGTGCACATTGTGGAGATGCAGTGAGTGTACATTGGCGAAGTCTTCAAAATTTCTAACGTCTGGAGAAGGAATGGAGCAACCTTTTAAGGAAAAGGAACATAACCGGTTAGTGTTAATGTATGGAATAGAAGAATTCAGCGCATCACTTCAGAACTAATATTCCTCACTACTTCGAGCTTGACGACATTGGTGTTCAAGGGAAAAATATCAAAAGTAGGCAAGATATGTACAGTGTAGGGTGGGTAGACATTGGCCAGATAGAGCAAGAGAAAAATTTAAAACAACAGTGTCCTGCCAGCACGCAAACTCTAAAGCTATGACACTAAGATAAAGATCCTATTGCCAAGAACAAAAAATGACAGCCCATAACACCATAAATAAGATACGCCCTGTAGAATTATAAAAATAATCAAGAAGCGTAGCCTATTTGGAATAATCAGAAGAATATCGAGAGATTGGAGGCCGATTAAAGGAAACGAAGTAACCTGAAAGTGGCCATGGCCAGACTAAGAGTGGTAAAAATTTTCACCTCTGCACCCAAAGAGAAGGAATGCTTTGACAATACAAATATAGATAAGAGAAGTAGCGACGGAATTCTACTCAGTGCTTTAACGTAGCCGAAGTAATGCGGACAATAATGAGCTCAGTATTGTGGTGTTCAACTTATACTGGCCGTAGGTTAGCAAAAAGACAGTAAAGAAATAGTGGAAGGAATTAATTTGTCCTGCTTTATTTACCTCCTTTTATTTGTTCATACACAAACGAATCCCATTTGTGATCATAGCAGGAGCCAATAGGGTGGGTTAAAATATGGAAATCTAGAATTAACGAGAACATTTCAATCGTCATGATGTTAAGAAAAAAAAATTCAAAACGGCAATTCTACAATGGCATGACGTTTACAATAAATTAGAGCATGAAATGAGGGTACTTTCGGCACCAACTTTCTAAGAATATTAAGACACACAGAACAATGTTGTTTATTAGTATATGCAGACAGGGAGTGTGCAAGAAATACTGAGAACGTGTGGCATGAACTTAGTATCAGTATTTAGTTTTCGTCAATCTGTATAATTGGAATAAAAATTTAAGCATTAAAAAACTGCAAAAGCATGTATACAATAATATTGAAACAGAAGTACATTGGAAATTATTATCTAACTACAAGAAATATTCTTGCATACAATTTTAAATGCTGTCAGTGAACTATTTGTAATATATGAACTCAGGCTGCTCTCAGAATCTAATTGCTAGCGGAAAAAGTAGTTTTCGAACCGATCAGCATGGAAATAGTCATCCCTAAAGGCCTGTGACTGATTATGCCGCGTTTGTGTTGCTTCAGAAAGGGGAAATATTGTCACTGATAAACGGTCGGAGCTCTAAAGCTAGGTTTAATGAGACGTGCTGGGCGTGCAAGACAGCAGGGAGCTCGGGCGAGGAAGAAGATAAATACCTCTACCCCCTAGAGTGCGCAAGGAACGGGAAGTTCTATCTAAAACAGTTCGGCCGCAGTATGGCGCCACTGGATTGATTGGTACATTGGCATTACTCCCTCCCTCTGAAGGGCAACGACTCGGTGCCGCAAAAATGAGAAGCAGGAAGGCAAGGGACGGCGAATGTTCCGGCGGCTGGTGTGGACACGCCTGAAGAGCTAGCGGGCGTGGTACTGCTTCATCAGTGCGACAGTGACGACATCGGGGGTCGGCCGTCTAGAGGAGCGAACTGTTCCCAGGAGGAGAACTTCATAGTTCACCTCACTGACTTGGCCGAGTACCTCGTAGGGGCCAAAATATCGCCGTAGAAGCTTCTTAGAGCGCCCTCGCATGCGGATTGGGCTCCGCACCCAGACTTGTCCGGCGGGCAGGTAACGCACATTTCGGTGGCGGAGGTTATAGCGCCGAGCGTCTAGAACTTGTCGGTGCCAGATGGGCTCTCTAGCTAGTTGGCGGGCGCCCTCAGCGTAACGATCGAATTGGGCAGCACCCGTAACAGAGGAGGTAGTGCTAGCTGGAAGCAGCACTGCATCCAGCATGGTTGTGGCTTCGCGACCATGTACTAAATGAAAAGGAGTGAAGCTTGTCGTTTCCTAGACTGCAGTATTATAGGCGAATCTGACGTAAGGGAGTATGGTGTCTCAGTTCCAGTGGTCCGTATCGACATACATGGAAATCATGTCGGCGATCGTCTTGTCGAGCCGTTCGATGAGGCCTTTGGTTTGAGGGTGGTAAGCGGTTGTCTTGCGGTGACTGGTGCCGCTCAGGCGCATTACCTCCTGCGTAAGGGCCTAGGTGAACGCTGTTCCCCTGTCAGTTAAAACGATGGTAGGTGCACCGTGACGAAGCACAATGTTTTGGATAAAAAAGTTCACAATTTCGTCAGCGGTACCACGGAGAAGAGCTTTAGTTTCACAGTATCGACTGAGGTAGTCGCTGGCAACCACAATGTAGCGGTTGCCCAGTGAGGACTCCGGAAATGGGCCGAGTAAGTCCATGCCGACTTGATGGAAGGGGACCTTAGGCGGATCAATAGGCTGCAGTAGGCCGGCTGCCGTAGTCGGCGGCGTCTTCGACGCTGGCACTCGCGCAAGTGCTTACGTAATGCTTCACAACTGCAGAAGCCCTGGGCCAGTAGTACTTTTGCGGTATTCGTGCCAAAGTTCGACAAAAACCCAGGTGACCAGAAGATGGTTTATCATGTCATGCCTGCAGGACTTGGTCGCGAAGAGCCGTAGGCACGAAGAACAGATAAACAGCTTCTGTCGGGCTGTAATTTTTCTTATACATGATGCTGTCGCGTAAACAGATCGACGACCGTCCGCGTGAGAAGATTCGTGGGAGAGACTGAGCGCTTCCTTCCAGATAATCAGGGGCCGTAGCTCACTGTCGTCTCTTTGGTGTTGAATCAGAACTGACGTGGAGATGGCGCCAAGAAAAACTGAATCGTTGTCGCGGTCAGCTCGGGGGTCCTCGATAGGAGCACGAGACAAACAGTCGGCATCACTGTGCTTCCTAACAGACTTATAGACGATAGTGGCATCGAATTCCTGAAGTCGAAGGCTCCAGCGTCCAAGCCGTCCCGAGGGATCTTTGAGGTTCGCCAGCCAACAGAGCGAGTGGTGGTCGCTGACGACCCTGAAAGAGCGGTCATATTAGGTGCGGGCGGAATTTGGTGTCTGGCCACACAACGGCCAGGCATTCTTTTTCGAAGGTGAAATAGTTTGCCTCAGATCGCGAAAAGGTGCGGCTCGCGTAGGCGATTACGCATTCGAGACCATCCTGCCACTGCACAAGGACCGCACCGAGGCCGATGTTGCTGGCGTCTGTGTGCAGTTCAGTGGCGGCCGACTCGTCGAAGTGTCCAAGGATGGGCGTACTTTAGAGACGAGTTCGGAGGTCTTCAAAGGCCTTCTGTTGCTCCAGGCCCCAGAAAAACGGTTTCGGTATCTTTCGTGAGGCGGGTAAGGGGCTCAGCGATCTGGGAGAAGCCCTGCACAAAACGGCGATTATAGGCGTAGAGACCCAGAAAGCGGCGCACGCTTCGCTTGTCGATGGGCCCCGGAAAAGCATCCATGGCGGCTGTCTTATCGGGGTCGGGGCTAACCTCTTTAGCACTCGCGATGTGGCCCGGAAACTTCAACTCTTCTAAAGCGAAGTGACACTTTTAGGGCTTCAGGGAAAGACCGGCCGAGCGAATTGCTTCGAACACAGCGCGCAGGCGTCTCAGCTGCTCTTCGAACGTATCAGAGAAGATGACAACGTCAAGTACACGAGACAGGACTGCCATTTGAGATCGGCAAAAATGGTATCCATCATCCACTGGAAGTTCCAGGACCCGAGCACAGGCCGGAAAGGAGCACCCGGAATTCGTACAGACCGTCCGGTGTAATAAAGGCTGTCTTTTCCCGGTCGCATTCGTCTACCTCGATTTGACAATAGCCGCTTCGTAAATCTATCGATGAGAAGTACTTGGCGTGGCGCATCAGATAAAGGGTCATCATTGCGCGGCAGAGGATACAGATCTTTTTTTGTGACTTTGTTTTAACGTCAGTAATCAACGCAGAACGGTAGGGTTCCATCTTTCTTTGCTACTAGAACAACAGGCGACGCCCACGGGCTCGTCGACGGCTGTATCACGTCGTCCTGGAGCATTTCTTGAACTTGGCGGCGAATGGCATCAGGCTCCTTTGAAGAGATCCGGTAAGGCGGCTGACATAACGGGGGCTGGTTGGCGTCGACTATAATTCCGTGCTTTGTGAGCGGTGTCTGCCTAGCCTTAGAGGCCGAGGCGAAGCAGTCACAGAGAGACTGGATAACGCTTTCGAGGCAGCGTTTCTGATTAGACGGGAGGTTAGGGTTCACGTCAGTTTTTATGGGAGTGGTTGGTGCCTCCACTGATGCCGAGGCTTCGGACAAGGCGTGCTGTCCCGCGTAGTTGCCGAGTTCTTAAAAATACTCAATAACTGTTCTGCCAGGCAAACACTGAGGTTCAGAGCCAAAATTGGTTACCAAGAGCTCGGTTCGGCCATTGTTCAGCTCAACAATTCCGCGAGAAACACAGACTTTCCGACCACGGAGCAGCGACATGTTGATTTCAGCGATGCCACGAGTTCCAGTGATGTCGCAATCTACGGTAACAAACATGCTAGCTTTCGACGAGATTAATACGTGGCCGTTAAAGACGCGTAACTTAGTCCCGCGTGGCTCGGGATCGCCGTCAACAAGGGGTTGAGTGGAAAATGACACGACAAGCTCCCGAAGGTTGGTGACAGCACCGTACTCCCGAAGGAAATCCAAACCAAGTATCAGGTCTTTGGAGCACTCGGGCAGCACAGCAAAGCAGCCAGGGAAAGTAGCACCGCGGATCTGGATTCGCGACGTGCAGACGCCAATTGGCGTAACCACATGGCCGCCGGCGGTGCGGATCTGTGGTCCAGACCAAAGGGTCAGAAACTTTCTGAGGGCCGTGGCTAACCGACTGGTCATTACAGAAAAATCAGCGCCGGTATCCTCAAGTGTGCTCACATCGCGATTATCAGCGATTACTGGGATTTCGGTAGACACCAGTCGGTCGCAGCACGTCGCTGTCGTTGAGGTAGTCGGGTGAGGTCGTCGTCGGTCGGATTGTAGCCGCGAATCGCAGGGCGCAGGCTCTTGACTTGATCCAATAGCGGCGGCCCTACCCCCGGGGGACGCCGTCTTCAGTTTTCCCGATTTGGGGACGCGCCTCTGAACTGGCTAGAAAAAGACGGATGGCTTGGCGAAGCAAACCGCCTTGTGGACGGCGACCGGGACTGGCGTCGCCGCGAGGTCGTTGGCTGCACGTTATCGGACAGATACTGATCGATATCTCGCGGCCGTTCTCCGTAGCGTGGTCGAGGTGCGTCAGGTGAAAACCCCCTTAAGCCCATTCAGCGGTAGGAGCAGTGGCGGTGGATGTGGCCGGGCTACCCGCAGTGGTAGCAGAGCGGCCTATTGTTTGGCGTACACCAAACGCGCGCTTTGATGATGGTGGGCAGGGGCTCCTGCGGTACGACGGGTACAGCTGCAGCTGGATACCGCGGTGAAGGCACAGGAGTGAAGAGGGAAAAGGCTTGTCTCACGGGCCCCGGACGACTTTGTAGTGCTTGACTGTATGTCATCACATAGGGTGCTGGCTGCGGAGCTGGTGGCGACTAAACAGCTCGCCGGACTTCATCTCGGACCACGTCCGGTATGGCAGCGACGCTGGCCTGTAGAGCTTCGAAGTGAACTTTCTCGAGTTCTTCGCGCACCAGGCTCCTCACGAGTTCTCGAAGCTCCTCAGTGGGTAGCGACGTGGGCGTATAGTGGTGAGCGGCTGCTACACTAGCCTGACGGCCGTAGTGCGCGCCCCGTTCTTGCAGAGAACGCTCCATGCTTGTTGCCTCCTTGCCAAAGTCGGCCACCGTTCTTGGCGGGTCACGTACCAGTCCGGCAAACAATTGCTCTTAGGCGTCGCGCATTAAGTGGCGTACCTTCTTGTCCTGCGGCATAGCAGGGTAGGCGCGATTAACAGCCGCGTCAAGTCCTCGATGAACATTGCGACGCTCTCGATCGGCTGCTGCGACATCGATTGCAAGGCGATTTCAGCCTTCTCCTTTCGTTCGCTGGTGCTCAACGTGGCTAAGAGCTCTCGGCGAAAGATCTCCCAGTTAGTGCAGGAAGCTTCACGGCACTCATACCACGTCTTGGCCGAGTCCACTAGTGCGAAGTACATGTTCCGCAATTTTCGCTCGCCGTCTCACTCGTTGAAGCCCGCCGCACGGTCAAAGCTGGCCAACCAGTCTTCGACGTCCTCAAACCTCTCACCGTGGAATGATGGGGGCGCCCGAGGTGTGTGAAGGATGAACGGCGCTGCATTCCCGGAAAGCTGACTTGTCTGGCTAGACGTAGCGGACGTCATGGCCCTTGCTGATCTTGCGAGTTGGCCGAACTGTGGTTGTAGGCCTCGCAGGCGGCGTCTCGCCTTGTGGACTGGTATTGTAGCCACGCGTTGGGAACTGACGTCGAGAGTATCCTCGAGATCCGCGTACATTGACCGTTATCCAGCGGCTTCACCAATTATGATACTGATAAACGTTCGAAGCACTGAAACCAGGTTTAATTAGACGTGCTGGGCGTGCAAGACAGCAGGGAGCTCGAGCTCCCTGCTGTCCTCACTAGTAGTAGCTGTCCTCACTAGTAACATTTCAAGTATAATCAGACTTTATGCTGATGACTGTTGTATCTACCGCAATATTTCTTCTGAAGCAGATGCAATTTCACTACAGCATGACCTCAACTCTGTATTCTCTTGGTGCAACAACTGGAATATGGCGCTAAACATCTCCAAATGTAATCTGGTCCGGTTTACAAAAAAGAAACAATTCTCCAAACAGACTATTTCCTTGGTAGCACTGAATTATCCGCAGTTTCAACTTATAAGTACTTGGGAGTCTTTTTTTCTACTGACCTATCATGGAATACACACGTAAATTACATATCTGCTAAAGCCAGTCGCACATTAAACTTTCTCAGACGTAACTTTAAGGACGCTCCCCTTACGCTGAAGGAGACATTATACATGTCTACTGTACGTCCGATACTTGACTATGCTTCCGCGGTTTGGGACCCGCATACAAAACTGAATATTGAGGAGCTGGAGCGCGTCCAGAAACGGGCTGCTAGGTTTGTGTCCGCCGATTACAATTTCCAAAAAAGTTCTTCTGGTTTGCGCGAGAAGTTGGGATGGCCATTACTTGAAAACAGGCGCAAATATTTGAGACTCTCTTTCTTTTATAATGTGCTTAATAATAAAACTGGAATTCCAAAAGACAAATACATTAGTGAACCCAGCTACATTCCGCCCGCACTGACCACCCACTTAAGGTGCGCGAGTACAATTGCCGTATAAACGTATTCAAATATAGTTTTTTCCCACGAACAGTGCATGATTGGAACTGTCTCCCTTCGCGGGTCGCTACCGCTTCTCCTACATCGTTTCTGACCGATTTGCAAAGCCACCTGTCAATATAAGTGCAATAATTCTTGTCCGAGTGTATTATGTTTTAAGCAGTGCTGTATTTTAAAATGTATCTTTTTTTGTGTGTGTATGTGTGTGTTTAGCGTATGTTTGCCTTTCTACAATGGTTTTTATTTTGTTTGTTTGTTTGTTTGCTTTTGCTTCCGTGTGCATGGGTTTATTGTATTTTCTGTGTAGACCGCATCATTTGCCTAATTTATCATGTACTAGATGTTTGTTCTTATTTATGATGTTTCCCCCTACAATAATGCCCCAATGAGGGCGCTGTAGGTACTGTGTATAAATAAAAAATAAATAAAAAGATAAAAGCTGTAGCACCTAGAGTGGGCAAGGCACGGCAAGTCCACCTAAAACAGTTCGGCTGCAGAATGGCGCCACTGAATTGATTGGAACTGTGGCAATATATTTGGTAGTGTCCAGGCGATTAATTAGTTAAAACAGAGTTTCAGCTGCGCAAGGTAAGCACGTGTCTGCAGTGATTTGATTTCTTTTTTAGTCTTCATTTAAATAGCAATTCACGTGTTTTGTATTTCTTAAATGTAAATGGCATTGCAATCCTCTGAACAGCTTTAAGTCTGGTTAGGGCGTAGTTGGTACACAGAATCCGAATGATATTAGTACATTAGTACATTATGCTATTATTAGCACAATGATATTGGTACATCTGATCAAAACATTTTAGGCCAATAGCTTAGTTTGAAAGGGGGATATTTTGAGGCAACTAAGGAAAAATATTCGTTTTAGAGCTGTTTAAGTGTTTCTATTCACTTGAGCACTCTACCTGAGGTCAGAGATACTTATGCTCAATATTTTCTCTCAGCTCTGCGTAATTAAGAGTGTACTCAAAATAGGATTTATCCTTCTTCCTTGAAATTGTCATAACTGCTGATTTAGTAGTTTCAAGTGTCATCTGTTGTTCTTCTTCTGCTGTTGTTCCGTTCGGTAGGGCTTTCGCCTCGGCGTAGCGGGTCAGGTAGTCGGTCGCTATGGTGATCCACTTATTTCCAGAGGTTGACGTTAGAAAAGGGCCAAGCAAGTCCATGCCGATCTGCTAAAAGGGCCTTGAGGAAAGTTCAATGGGGTTCAGAAATCCTGCTGGTCGTGTGGGAGGGGTCTTTCGTCGCTGATAATCTCGGCAGGTTTTCACATAGTGTGCGACATCGGCAGACAGTCGGGGCCAATAATACTTGTCTTGAATGCGGCGGAGGGTGCGAGTAAACCCGAGATGTCCAGATGTCAGCTCGTCATGTGAAACCTGTAGAACTTCTTCGGAGACAAGCAGGTACAACAAGGAGGTAGGCTGTTTTGTTCGCTGTAAAGTTCTTCACAAGGACCTCATTCTGCACACAGAAGGAAGACAGTCCTCGCTTGAATGAAGCGGGGGGTGAAGAAACCTTGCCTTCCAGGTACTCGATGAGGCGTTTTAGGTCGGGGACCGAGCGTTGCGGCTGAGCAAAAGAGCTGAGGCTGATGGGTCTCAGGAAGGCGTCCTCATCGTCGTCCGGAGGTGGTGTATCTACAGGGGCTCGTGAGAGGCAGTCGGCGTCAGAGTGTTTGCGACCGGACTTGTAAACGATGGTGACGTCAAACTCCTGGAGACGCAGACTCAATCGAGCGAGTCGGCCAGAGGGGTCCTTCAAATTGGCAAGCCAGCACAGCGCGTGGTGGTCGCTAACCACCTTGAACGGTCGTCCGTAGAGGTGGGGGCGGAAATTCGACGTAGCCCAGATGATGGCAAGGCAATCCTTTTCGGTTGTCGAATAGTTAGCCTCGGGTTTGGAAAGGGAACGGCTAGCGTATGCGATGACTTTCTCCAGCTTGTCACTTTTTTGAACGAGGACGGCGCCTAGTCCCACTCTGCTTGCATCGGTATAAACTTCAGTATCGGCGTTTTCATAAAAAAGCGCAAGGATCGGCGGGGACTGTAAACAGCGCTGAAGTTCTTTGAAGGCTTCTGCTTGCGGCGCTTCCCATTTAAACTGCACGTCGGCCTTCGTCAGTTATGTCAGCGGCTTGGCGATGCGCGAAACGTTTTTCACAAATCGTCGGTAAATTGCGCACAGTCCGAGAAATCTGCGCACTGCTTTCTTATCGGCCGGTGGTGGAAACTGTCCAATAGCTGCTGTTTTCTGCGGGTCTGGGCGTACTCCCCCCTTGTTAATGATGTGGCCTAGAAACAGCAGCTCTTCGTAGGCAAAGTGGCATTTCTCTTTTAAGGTTAGGCTAGACGACTTGATTGCGTCCAGTACTGTTCGAAGTCTTTTGAGGTGCTCTTCAAAGTTCGAGGCGAAGGCAACGACGTCATCTAAATATACCAGGCAAATTTGCCACTTCAGGACTGCCAGCACTGTATCCATTACTCGCTGAAACGTCGCTGGTGGGGAACAGAGACGAAATGGCATCACTTTGAACTCAAACAGCCCAACCGGAGTGATGACTGCTGTCTTCTCGCGATCTCTTTCGTCGACCTCAATTTGCCAGTAGCCGCTCTTGAGATCCATCGATGAGAAATATTTGGCGTTGCAAAGGCGGCCCAGTGTATCGTCGATGCGGGGGAGGGGGTAGACGTCCTTCTTTGTTATATTGTTCAAGCGGTGGTAATCCACGCAGAATCGGAGTGCGTCGTCTTTCTTTCTCACTAGAACAACCGGTGCCGCCCATGGGCTGTTTGAAGCCTGGATGACGTCGCCGCGAAGCATTTCTTCGACTTGGTCCCGGATGGCTTGTCGTTCTAGCGGTTACACACGGTAGGCGCTTTGACGGAGAGGTCGGACGCGTTGGTCCGTTATAATGCGATGCTTGGCAATTGGCGTCTGTCGCACCTTCGGCGATGTCGAAAAACACTCACTGTAGCTTTGAAGCAGATTGCGGATCTGGCCTTGTCTGTTCCGGTGCAGGGCTGGGTTGATCTCGGAAGTGGGCGAGTTCTCTTGGTCAGGCGAATCTTCTGCGGAGTGGTCGGAGAGGGCGAAGGAGTCTCGTACGTCGGATATTTCGTCGAAGAAAGAAATCGTCGTTCCTCTGTTAATGTGTCGGTATTCTTCGCTGAAGTTAGTCAGCAGTACTTCGGCCTGGCCATTGAACAAATGTGCAATGCCTCTTGCGATGCTGATTCCTCGGTCTAGGAGCAACTGCATGTTGCCCTCGATGATGGCTTCAGAGTTAATGACTTTCGTGGCGCCGGCGGTCACGATAACGCTTGATCGGGTCGGGAAGCTCACTTCATCCTCCAGGACACTCAGGGAAACGTGATTTTTCCCAGTTTTCATCGAAGCGATGGCTTCGTCCTTCGAAAGCGTGATCAGCTTGGATCGCAGGTCGATGATCGCCTGATGCTCAATAAGGAAATCCATACCCAAGATCACTTCGCGGGAGCATTGCGGTAGCACAACAAAAGGTCGCAGGATAGGCATGTCCTTTGACAGTCACTCGCGCTGTGCATCGTCCTGATGGCGTAATGAGGTGGCCCCCTGTGGTGCGAATTTGTGGGCCGTCCCAAGCCTTTGTGACTTTTCTCAGATGCGCAGCGAATGTCCCGTTCATCATCGAGTAATCGGCTCCTGCGTCGACTAGAGCGGTAACTTTCCGGCTGTCGATATTCACTTCTAAGTCGGAGGTCCTGGCTCTTGCATTGCATGTCGCTCTCGGTGTCGGGTCACGGCTTTGTCGCGTATGCGAGTCGCGGGTGTGGCGTCTGGTCGAAGCTTTTCTGGGTGGCGTCGTAGTTTTGAAGGCAGTTTGCGTCGTGGTCGGTGTTGTCATTTTGTGCGGCGTCGGTGCAGCGAGGGTAGGTTCTTCATGCGGCGTCGCGGCTGCAGCGTCTTCATGGGGCGTGGTCGGTGGCGGCGCGTTTCGCTCGTGAGCAACCTCACCTCCAGAGGTTGCTGCCTTTAGTTTCCCCTACGGGGGCTGGGAGACCTTCCTCGTACCGCGTCTGTGTAGCTGCGGCGTGGCGATGCAAAGCGTTAGGTTGACGGCGATAGTGACTGCGAAAAGCGGTTCGGCGTGTACTCTTCGCAACGCAGGTACTCGTCGATTTCCTGCGGACTTTATCCGAAGCGTGGTCGTGGGGCGTTAACGGCAAATCCTCAAAGACCGATACGTCGGTACGGGCAGTGACGAAGAATATGGCCGGCCTCACGGCAATGGAACCACAACGGCCGGTTGTCGGAAGTCCTCCAGGCATCGCATTTCCTGGGGCTTGAGCGTCGGTCATAGGTTGGGCGGGCGGGGGCTGGGAGGCGGCGTTGTGGAGCAATTGGCTCATCTCGGGGAGGACGGGGGGGTTGTCGCTGGAGCTGAGCAGTCCTTACCGCAGCGGCGGAGGTCATGGCCTGGGGTTCTGTGGCCATTGGGGTGCCAAGTGTCTGTTGCACTTCTTTCCGTACCACATCCATCAGAGTCACTGCTTGTGGCTGTGGGGAGCATGGCAGTAATCGGCGTAGATCCTCTTTCACATATATCAGGGAGCATAAATTAAATTTTAAAGGAAAAAGGTGTGAAGACGACGCAAATTAAGCGAAGAATAAAGAATAGGAAGAAGAAGCACTTGTTGAGGTGAAGAGAGATGATTGGTGGAGAAGAGAAGACGACGACAAGGCTTACGTGGACTAACACCGAGGCTATAAAAGGGCGAGTGAGAGCAAGGCAAAGGGGGGAACAGCAGAGAAGCGGAGGCTCCGGCAGGTCAGGGACACATCGGCTGGAAGAGAGTGACGCCGGCTACTGCTCCGCTGAGCTCGCGTTCTACGACCTCGCATCGTGGAGTTCCTGCCGTGCTTGAGACTTTCCGGGGAGTCAACACAGGACGCTACCACCTGCTACGGCCAGGGGTGTTTCCAGCGCTGTTGCCACCCATCCGGGTGGTGCCCGCAATGTCAACACCGGCATCACCTCCACGGGCGCTTGGACGGGGAGCTTGTACAACAGAGCCAGCGACGCCGCCAGCGACGCCAGCCCAAGCACGTCGAACACCACCAGCAACGCCAGCCCAAGCACGCCGAACGCCGCCTCGACGCCGGCTACGGGATCCATACAATGCCGCAGCCGCACCGAACCAACCGTGAGCACGAACGCCGACCACGAACAGTAGAACGCTAGTAGTAGTCTCTGGTAGTAGCGTGCCCGGGTCGTGTATATTTATAGCCTTTGTGTGTTGTGTTAGTTTTGTGTTCTAGTGTGTGTGCCGCGTAGGGTGTATTAAATGTGCGTTTGTTGGGTACATCCATCGCCAAGTTTATTCTTTCAGTCCGAGTGTTCTCCGGAGAGATCCGTGACAAAGATAAGTGGCGAGCCGGTGCCAGGATTAATTTCCTTTTTCTTTTTGCTTTGTTTCGGATCTTTCCGATCTCTCGACGGCAGAAAGGATGGATTTGGCAAGAACGTTAGAACTGGCGCTCAAGCTAGGGTTAAGCAAGGAAGAGGCGATGCATCTCTATGACGAGGAGGCAAAGAGGCAGACGGAGCAAATGGCGCAGGCACGCGCAGACGCTCGCGAAGCAGAAGAGCGCGAGGCGAAAAGAGCTCGCGAGGAAGAAGAGCGAGAAGCTCGAGGAGCCCGCGAGGCAGAAGAAGAGGAGAAGAGAAGGATAGAACGGGAGAAGGAGTTTATTTTGTGGAAACAGGCGCATGTCGCGGGAGGATATGACGATATCACGGACAATGATCAGCGTTCCTAGGCGGGTACAGAATCTCCCAGACCGGACAGACTTTGCCCAAGAAAACTGATGGCTCCTTTCGATGACAAGAGAAATGATTTGGATGCATATCAGCAACGATTCGAGCGGACAGCCTTGGGGCAATGCTGGGAGCGCAGTGAATAGGCCACAGCATTGAGCATGTGTTCAGTCGGAGAGGCGCTGAATGTGTTTGAAAGGATGCCTGCTGCTGATTCCATGGACTACGAGAAACTCAAAAAGGCACTAAAAACATTCAGGCTTACAGCAGAGGGGTTTCGTGAGAGATTTCGCACCGCGAAACCTGAGGATTCGGAAACCGCGAAGCAGTTTTCCTGCAGGCTGACCAACTTTTTTGATACGTGGCTTGATATGTCTGACACAGAAAAGAGTTTTGAAGGTATGCGTGACATGCTGGTCACAGAGCACTTTTTAGCGTGTTGCAGCTCAAAACTGGCGCTATTCCTGAAAGAAAGTTGTGTTCATTGGAAGAGTTCGCCGACACTGCAGACCAATTCCTCGAGGCTCAAGGGTTAAGAAATCTGAGTAAGGCAAAGGAGGAAACCCAAAAGACCCTAGAGACAGATGCGGCAAAACTAAGAGCATATGGCGGTGCATCTAAGGCGCCAGTAAGGTGTTTTCTCTGCGGCAAGGGGGGACACCGTGCAGCTGACTGTCGAACTAGTAGTGCTGCCCAAAACACACAGGCTGTGTGTCAAGGTTGCAACAGGAGGGGTCATACTCCGGATGAGTGCCGATGCAGAACGCAGGACCGAGCTGCATGCGTTGTTGACTCTAGGGTAGAACTTGTCACGCCACCCGAAGTTCCACAGCTGAAAGGAGAGCAAACGCCGCTGGAAAATGAGGCAGTGAGTGGAACACCCAAGTCGAAAGCAGCAATGCCAGTGGTGGTTGTGCAAATAGGGGACCGCCCTATATTGGTGCTTAGAGACAGCGGAGCCAACACAGGTTTGGTTCGGAGAAGCCTGGTGAAGGACGAGGATCTTAAAGGGGAAGCGTCGGTCGTCACTCTTGTAGTTAGCACAGTGAGGTACCTTTCTGAAGCAAGGATTCTAGTGTCCACGCCATATTATACTGGGAAAGTAGTGGCAAAATGCGTAGACCAACCCATCTACTATCTCATCCTGGGAAACATTACGGGTGCAAGAAGTGTCGAAGACACCGATCCCGAGTGGAGGATGCTCGATATAGAACATTCAAAGAAGGAAAGGCCTGCGACAGCTCAGACGGGTGCAGTCAGTTTCTCGTCGGCAGTAGAGACAAGAGCTCAAGTGACAGCTCGAGCAGCGCAGCGTCCGCTTTCTACTCCTGGTGCGATGTGCTTGAGCGTAACACCGGGCGAAATTGCAGTTAGACAAAAGGAAAACTTGAGCTTGAAGGCCTGCTTCGAAAGAGTCGGGGAAAAGGTGAAAAGAAAGAAGAGTCGGACGTCATTCGAGTATCAATTGGTAAATTGACTTTTGCTCAGGGAATGCATATTTAGTTCAGGAAGGCTGGTCCAACAGCTGGTGTTACCAAGAGATATGCGAGAGACCGTGCTACGCTTAGGACATGACGCCATTATGGCCGGACACCAGGGTGTTCAAAAACGGTGTCTAGGACCACCAAGGAGTTCTTCTGTTCAGGTGTCAAGAGTGACGTTAAGCGCTTTGTTGGCTCATGTGATGTGTGCCAGCGCACAGTCCCGAAAGGAAGAGTTGGTCCCGTAGCTCTGGGCAAGACGCCAGCCATCGGCCTACCACTTCAAAGAGTGGCTATTGGCATTGGATAAAGAATTTGTCCTTCGCAGTGAAGCACCAGACAGAGTATTAGGCACCGTGCTTTTGCAAGAAGAGAATCAAACAGCTCCAGCTATCTCTGGGATGTATCTTTTTGGTGTTGTTGTTGATTTGTTGTTGTTGTTGCGGTGTTAATGTATGTCTGGGATTTATCTTGTTGCTGTTGTTGGTATTATGTGATTATGCAAGGTATTTGTTGTGGACATCGACATATTTAAGGACTCTGTACGGACAACGGCAGTGGTGCGGTAGTGTTCTGAAAACGCAGTTTGGTGTGCTATGTTAGTGGCGTGCTCATGGTGTGTTCTGGACATCTGTGGTGTGGTGTATGCTGGGTTCAGAATCGCCATAGAAGGTAGTCGGTGGTCTGGATGGCTTGGGGATGAGGGTGACGTGAGCAGTTTTATATGGAAAAACTCTTGAGAGAGGGGGCCCTGGCACATATATTAAGGAGCATTAATTAAATTTTAAAGAAAAAAGGTGTGAAGACGACGAAAATTAACCGAAGAATAAAGAAGAGGAAGCAGCATTTGTTGAGGTGGAGAGAGATGGTTGGTGGAGAAGCATTCGGTGAGGTGGAGAGAAATGATTGGTGGAGAAGAGAAGAAGATGACAAGAGTTACGTGGACTAACACCGAGGCTATAAAAAGGCGAGTGAGAGCGAGGTACAGGGGGGTGGGGGACAGCAGAGAAGCGGAGGCTCCGGCAGGTCAGGGACACATCGGCTGGAAGAGAGCGACGCCGGCTACTTCTCCGGTGAGCTCGTGTTCTAAGACATCGCATCGTGGAGTTCCTGCCGTGCTTGAGCCCGTTCCGGGGAGTCAACAGAGGACGCTACCACCTGCTACGACCAGGGGTGTTTCCAGCGCGGTTGCCACCCATCCGGGTGGTGCCCGCAACGCCAACACCGGCATCACCTCCATGGACGCTTGGACCGGGAGCTTGTACAACACAGCCAGCGACGCCGCCGGCGACGCCAGCCCAAGCACGTCGAACCCCGCCAGCAACGCCAGCCCAAGCACGCCGAACGCCGCCTCGACGCCGGCTACGGGATCCATACAACGCCGCAGCCGCACCGAACCAACCGTGAGCACGAACGCCGACCACTAATAGTAGAACGCTAGTAGTAGACGCTGGGAGTAGTGTGCCCGGGTCGTGTGTATTGATAGCCTTTGTGTGTTGCGTTAGTTTTGTTAGTTTTGTGTTCTAGTGTGTGCGTCACGTAGGGTGTATTAAATGTGCGTCTGTGTGGGTACACCCGTCGCCTAGACCATTCTTTCAGTCCGAGTGTTCTCCGGAGAGATCATGTGACATCCTCTCGAACGATTTCGCGGATAACTTACCGCAAGCTGTCGCTGATGGTGGCCGGCGTGTCCGAGCGGATTGCACAGGCAGAGGAAGGGCGATTGTGCTGCCGAGCTCGGACGTCGAGGGTCTTCTCAATCGTGCAGGCTTCTTGCATGAATTCCTCGACTGCTGTTGGCGGCTGGCGGACGAGGCTAGCAAAGAGTTGTTCTTTTACGCCGCGCATTAAAAACTGAACTTTCTTTTCCTCGGTCACCTCGGCATCGGCGCGGCGCGGCGAAATAGGCGCTTCATCTCCTCGACGTAACCGCGGAGGGGCTCATTCGAAAGCTGGATCCTGGACTCGAGGAGTCGTTCGGCTCTTTCTTTCCTCACGACCCTGGTGAATACCTTCAATAGGTCTCTCTTGAATAGCTCCCATGTCGTAAGGGACGACTCGTAGTTTTCGTACCACGTGCGTGCGGAGCCATCCAATGAGAAAAACACGGGTGCAATCTTTGCCGCATCATCCCACTTGTTGAATGACGCCACGCGCTCAAATTGGTCCAACCCTTCTTCAGGGTTTTTGCCTAGGGATCCATTGAAAGTTGACGGTACCCGCGGCTGCGGCAGTATAATCAGTGTCGACATCTTCGGCGAGGATGCGGTGCTCGTAGCAGCGTCTTTTCGCTGTCTTGTGCGGTCCGGCAGTTTCCCGAACTCAGGCTCCCCTCACTGGAGGCGTCGGCTGGCTCGCTGAGCTGCTGGCTCGCACTCGGGTGCGAAGCGCTTAGGGCTGGCTTCACGACTGGAAGGGGGCGTCCGGAACATGGAAGGGTACCCATCACCTCCACCAGATGTCACGTAGTGGTGACGGCAGTCGAAGCAGGGATGAAGACGGACGAAAGGGTCTTCTAGAAAAAACTGTTTATTGGGCTGACGTGTACCCAATATAGACTCAATCACTCGGCGGCGGCGAAGCAACAAGTGTGCTCGGCGGTCGTCGAACAGAATGCCCGCCGCTGTCGGCCGTGCTCAATTTAAAGCAGATAGCGAACTTTCGAGAAAAAGAGTGCAAAGTTACTAGAACGTTCCGGAAAAACGTAGAATCAGCTCTGCCTGGCTGCGATCAATCGAGATAAATCTAGTCGCGTCTTGCGTCGCAAACAAAGCGATAAAGTGGTGTGGCGGAAGATTTGAAAAACGAACAAGCACTGCAAATATTCGCTTCAATATTATATTGGTATTTGCACATAAAGCACTTGTCCTGTCTTCGATCTCCCAGTGAGCAGAACCCCTGTCGTTGCGTCGTCTAATCTGCCACCCTATTCCTTATACTACTCGTTTACCCCTCTAAATCCTCTTGTTTCCAGTGATTTACTGCCTGTGTCTCGGCCACTCTCTTGTACGGGGTATGTGCCACCTTTATTTAAAGGCAACCAACCAACTAAATCGAACGCATTAAAACCGGTGGTTAATTACGTTTTCGACACGGAATGTAACAAGACGGAAATGTGGAAGATGAGGAAGAAATAAAAAATAGACGAAGAAAGAACGAAAGAATTTCATTGGGCCAGAGAATGCAGCGATGGCGTAGCGGTAGAGTAGCCACCTAGCGTGCAAAAGGACCGCGAAGTACTACACCCGATAAAAAATCTGTGTGTGGATGGTATTGCATTAGCAGGAATGGTATGCGGCCTGATATGGCAGAACCAAGAGTACCACGCACTCCATCAGCAGAACTGGACTTTCCTAGTGTGGCATTTGGCCACAACCTCGAGTATAGATACAGCAATTAAAATTGATTCATTAGTCCCCAGCTGCTGCGGAACAACCAAACACAGCGGTGCTCACAGCTGTGAAGCAGCGGAGTGTGTTATTCTCTGTCTGTGGACAAACCAACTTTGGAAAAAGAACATAAGAACGTTTAGCACTGTAATCTTCTACAGCGAGACTGGTATAGCACTGGTTCTCGAGGAGCTAGTTTTGATGAAATGAGATGTCGTAGCGCTTAGTAAAGTTAGAAGGAGATATGAGGCTTTACAGTACTGTAGGATTGATATGTACAGCGCGATCGTGGATTAACTGACGGGTGACCACCATATTTGCGATTTGTCATCACTCAGGGTACAGCAGGTTACGTGCAGGAATTTTATTTTTTTAAAGAGCGCATCGCACTTGTAATAAAGCTTAATAGGACGTGCAGTGCGATATTGGTACAGTTGCTTGCTCTTAAATCCAGCCATGATGACCAGATCCTCAAACGCTGCAGTGAAGACGTGGAATTGGCAATGGCCAAGTAAAAACACAGTGCACAATACTGATGCGTACCTTCAATGTCAAGATAGGCAAACAAGTTTCCTGTAGAACAGGCAGCTGGTGAATATAGAACAGGCTGTATATATAGTGGGGTACATTTTGCAGATTACGGATTCCTTCTTCCTCAAAGCACAAATGAGGAAGTGGACATGATAGAGCCCCAATGGCGAGTTTAGAAAAATGGCTGTGGTATAGCTCTGGATAAACCTGGAGTGAGGCGATAGCTACAGCTGGCCGAGTGGAGCTCTCTCAGTCGGATTGCAGTCAGTCTTGCGCCGCTGCCTTTCGCCGGGTGTTCATTCTTCATCTTCGTCCCTGGACGTGGATTCACTCTCTACCACCTCTCCTCCTATCCACTCCTCCCCCAATCGGTTTCGCCGGCGTGCCGCGCAGCTGGAAGCTGCATGATGGCCAGGGCGCCGCCACGCTGAAGGCTCAAAATGCTAGCGTTATGTAGGCGCACGGCGTGTACAACAGCTGCGCACTCTGACTTGAATCCGCGCATGCGTACAACTGACGAGGCGGGCAGCGTATGCTCCGCCGTCGGCGCAGCGGCGACGCGCAAGGCGCGTACATCAGCTGCGGTCTATGACGTAACTCCGCACATGCGCACAGCTGGCGGAGCGTTCGTGCCGCGGGTCAGCGCGCAGCCACGCTGACACCGAGAAGTGGCTGGCGTAGTGTAGCTATCGCTAAAAAAAAATACACTTCACACTGTGCCCTAAGACTGGCATTGTGTGGTACGTGGAGATCCTCGAATATCGTGTGAGAACATTCCTGGGGCTAGATGGTACTATAACTGGCGTTGTGTAGTACGTGGAGGTCCTCGAATATCGTGCGAGAACATTTCTGGGGCTAGATGGTACATAGGTTTTGAATTTATAGCGCAAAAAGACGGTGACACAAGAAACAAAGTGGGCATAACAGGGCGTTATAGCGAATATAACGAAGTTTACATATATTTCTAGTTCCGCAGATATTCCTTTGTCCTCGAATATGTGTGAGTTAGCGGCCGCAATTAGCATAGAAATGAAGAGGGAATTAAAGAAGCTAATGAAGCGGAAACCTATCAACGAATTAGCAATATCAGAGGAAGATGACGAATTCCGGATCTCGCAGTGGAGCAGGTCTCGTATTGGTTTAACCTCGGACGACAAGCAAATGATCAGGAAATTAACAACGATCTTATAACACTCATTACGCATTCCTCCAGAGAGGTAGGTAGTAGGATGCCTACACAGGACGCCAGCAAGCTCTCTCAGGAGACAGCTCCCGTTAAGAAACACAAAAGGATGAAATCCTCAAGACGCCGAAAGCAGACTAGAACAGAAATCAAAGCTATTCAGTAAGTGCAAAAAGAAACATAATGAACTTTGATATAAAATCGCTACATTAGGAATGCTCTAGAAGTGGTGAAAAGAAAAAAAAGCAGGCAAAACACTGATGTTTTCATTGATAGCCAAAGTGGTTATGGCCATTAGCAATACCGATAACATAGTTAATGCAGCCGACGAGCTCTGCAGAGTAGCCGAAGAAATCAGAACTTTAAGTTGAAAGGCTGTAGTGTACAGAAATGAGAAACCCCACTAGTACCGAAGTAAAGAAAGCCTTAAGAGCAATGAGAAAAGGGATAGCGGCTTCTGAGGATACAATAACAGCAGATATATTGAAGGATAATGAGGGAATTGCGCTAAAGAAACCAGCCATGCTTTACAAGCAGTGCATTATGACCTCTTGTTTTTAAGAAGCCTTAAATATGCCTTACACTAGAAACATGGGGGACGAGTCTAGAAAACGCTTAATGGAACTCGGCAAAAAAAACCTTGATATCACCATTCAACCTACCGACATCGAACGTGCACACAGGCTTGGACGCCATAAAAATAACAAAAATCGACCCATAATGGTAACGTGTGCTCACTTTAAAACTAAGAAATCTCTCATGTCACGTGCCGAGAACCTGAAAGGTTTTTCATGTGCAATATCTGTAGATTAATCTACTAGAACCCGACTTGTCCGCAAACGTCTCCTTGAATATGCCAAATCCGGAAAGAAAACTTACAAATTAAGATATAAGAAACTTCTTGCAGATAATACCACATATGTCTATAACCACACTTCCCAGACTGTCGTTACCTGTAAGACTGTTGCTCCACTCTAGCCGTAGCTAGAGGCCGCATCGCGCTGCAAATCCTATGCTAAGTATGTACCCTTCAGTTACACAAATATAAGGAGCAGTTTACCAAACTAAGATTCATTGGGCAGACTAATCGACACCACCGAAAGTAAAATAGTGGTACAGACGAAATCTTGGCTTTATTCTTCCGTTTCTAACCCTGAATTACCTGCCGCATCTACTAATTATTATATCTTTCGCCAAGATCCCGAGAACAGGCGTGGCGGTGCCATCCTAACTGCCGTCCATCGAAGCTTGCTCTGCCACCCCATAAACGGCACCTCATGTTTGTAAATCAGGTTCGTTGGCTCCAAAGCATTTAACCCCCCCCCGTTATCACCTGCTCTTGCTACAGGCCTCGTGACGCTGATGCCTCGTTTGTCATGAACTTTCACGATGCGCTCCAGTCCATAACCACCTCTTCTCCGCGCTCACCTTTGCTCATATTTGGCGACATTAATTCCCCTCTCATATCATCGAATGACCTTCAACAACATTAAACAAGCATACTATGGAGATTAATTTTTTGATCTCGTGCCTCACATTTGGTCTATCTCAGCTGGTCACCACCCCGACAAGACAGGATAATCATTTTTCTAGCGTTCTCGATCTAGTGCTCGCTACTCACCCTGACAGCATTTCGCCGATTACGCACTCATCAGGCCTGAGTAATCCCTCTGTTATCTACGGCACCTATCACAGTCCCTGATTACGCCCTGAAAAATTAACGAAAATTTTAACGCTCTACGACAAACATGACTACGATACCATGAATAGCAACCTCACAGAATTCTGTAGCTATTTCCTTTGAAACTTCTCAAATCACTGCCGAAACGAAATGGTCTCTGCTCACTGATAAAATGCGCGTGCTCATCCGCACCTACATCTCTATTAAAACAGTCACCACGCGGTCATCAACGCCATGGTTCAACGGAACATTAAAAAGGCTGCTTAGCAAAAAGAAATGGTTCTTCCTATCTGCAAAGAATTCTAATGACGCGCACGCAGGGCAAAAGTATCAAGCTGCCGAAAAGAACTTCCTTTTTTACGCAAAACACGCCTAAAAAACACGCCAAAAAAAGCCTTCTTCTCATCCACATTACCTGTAATGCTTCACATCAACCCTAGCCGATTTTGGAAGGCCAGAAGCCGAAAAGAAACCCCGCCAATATCGCGGTGCGACGAACGCGGTTCACGTATTTCAGACAATGACGCGGCCGAAGCAATAAATTATACATTTTCATTAAATTTCACCCACGAACCTGTAGGCAACATTCCTGACTGTCCTTAGTCTGATTGTCCTCCTAAACCGGACATACGTTTGTACCCTAACGAAATAATCGCGTTAATCGATTCCACGAAACTAACTTAATTAGCTGGTATGAATGAATCAATGCAAATTTATCAACAATACTAAAAACTTTGTAGCAGTGGTTCTTTGTCACATCTTCCAGCAATCACCCGAGTCCGGTATTGTAC
The DNA here is from genome assembly GCA_030143305.2 of Amblyomma americanum. Classification (NCBI taxonomy): domain Eukaryota; kingdom Metazoa; phylum Arthropoda; class Arachnida; order Ixodida; family Ixodidae; genus Amblyomma; species Amblyomma americanum. Next base: position 26,586 of record JARKHS020006724.1, read on the forward strand.
CTCACGACTGAAATGTGGGGAAAATCATCCCTGTGCAGAAGAAAGGCCCTCCATCGTCTAGTAAGAACAACCGTCCCATCTCCCTCACTAGCGTTCCCTCTATAATTAATGAAGCACGTAATTTACTCACACATCATGACCTTCTTGCAGGCTGTTAACTTTTTTCACCATTCTCAGGACGGATTCCTGAAAAACTTATCCTTCTCTACCAAACTGGTTGTCTTTACTCACGACATCAGTTTTAGTATGGACACTAACACCCCCGTGGAAGCTCTTTTCTTACATTTTGAAAAAGCTTTCGACAGTTTTTCATCAACGCCTCTTACTTAAACTTTCACGCCTAAACCTGAACCCACTAGTATTTGATTGGCTCCGAAATTTTGTGACTAAGCACCAACGGTTCGTATTGGCTAACAATCATGCATCTTCCATCTCCCCTGTTATCTCAGGCGTGCCACACGTCATGAATAAAGGGCCTCTATTATTCTTAATTTACATTAACGACCTTACAAGTAATCGGTCTTCCACCATTCTTTTGCTCACCGAACGACTGCGTCATTTACCGGAGCATCACGGTCTGCAATGCGACATGAAACTTGTTGAAGAGTGGTGCGGAAACTGACTATTGTTCTTAACCGTTAACAAAAGAACGCTACTAATATTTCATTGTCCTCATTCGCATCCTGCTCCTAACTAAAGTTTTCGCGGTTCCGCGGTAACAAACGCATCTTCATATAAATATTTAGGAATCAGCCTAACACAGGATTTCTCTTGGACCACCCACACAATGAACACAACCAACGAAGCTGACCGTGTTCTTGGTTATCTTAAACGTAACTTGTGTTCAGCACTTGCTTCCGTAAAACTGTCCGCCTATTTAACTCTCTTCGTCCTAACCTTGAATATTAATGATCAATATGGGACCCCCAACAAATTAACCTAGCCAAAACCCTTGAGTCCGTCCAGAGCCGCGCGATATGGTTCGCATATTTCGATTATTCATACCACACGAGCGTAACAGCATTGAAAAGTAAAGCTAACCTGTCTTGCCTTGATTCCCGTCGGAAAATAACCAGACACTGCCTTTTCCACAGGTTTTATCATTCGCTTTGAGTCATTCCGTTGCCAACCCTGCACACCGCCTATCACTTGGCATCAGTCATCCGAACGCGGTTCATAGGTTTCGCGCTTCAACTTCTGCGCATCTGAAATCATTCTTCGCCCAGACCACTAGAGACTGGAACAAACTGCCCGCTGGAGTTTAGATCCCGTGCATTATACTTTGCATTGTGTGCGCGTCACGAGATCATTTACCTGTTACGTACTGTTTTTTGTTTTATTATTGTTCTCTTTTATCAATTTATTCTTTTTTTGTTTTGACCTTGATTTTGCTCCACCCTTATCTAATGCCTCCGGGCTTTTAAGAAAAAAAATCAATGAAATGAAAATGAATATGCGTTCTGCCCTGGAATCCTTCAAATCATTCATCAGTGAGCGAATTAAATCCATTGTTAGCCAACCCCTCATCTAATGGTCCTAGTGGGCCTTTCAAACTCATAAATATATAAATAAATAAGATATCTTAGCGCATATAAATAAGGATATGCCAATGGTTTGACAATTGCAACCCAATCAACTTAATTTTCGCTGCCGACAAGCTATATTCTAAAGTAATTATTAATAGAGTTACGGTAACTTCACACAAATAGACGACCAGGCACGCTTTCGTAAAAGCTACTTGACCACAGGCCGTAAGCGCACTGTGAATTAGGTGGTAGGGAAACGGGGAGAGCGTAACCGACCCCTAAAAGCTTAAGCTAAAAACGTAGCGCAAAAAATAGAAAGACAGAGGCAGGTGGACACACAGCATTATGTGCGTCTGTCTTTTTCAGTTCTTGTCTTTTTTGCGCCGTTATTTTTTCGTGAATCGTGAAGAAGCCCAAGCTTCTACCCTCTATTCAGCCTTAATAGTTCACGACAAACATTAGATTATGTCGAAACCTATGCAGTCATCAGCAGTTACGGAATCACGGCGTATATTAGCCTTAGAGAAAAATACTGGTATATATCTGTAACGGCTGTACAGCCACCATACTTCTCCACATATTCAGGAAATCAATTCCATTAGTAAAGGATGTCAGGCAGGGAGACACGTTATCGACTGTGGCTACCTAAGTAATGTTAGTTTGCAATACCTAAGAAGTCTGGGATTCATTTGTCATATTACTTTGATAAGTAACATGGGGGAGGTATTGCAAAGCATGATCGTTGATATATAAAGAGCTGAAAGGCAGCTCTAAAAGTATTGTGGGAAAAACCACACCAAAGTAATGTTCAACAGTGTCGTATGAGCACCAAAGTTTAGAATTGGTAGCAAGTGGCTGGAAGTCTTAGGAGAATCCGTGTCTTTAAAGTATGTAGTGACCGCTGATCCGGATCACTGGAGTAAAATCACTTGAAAAACACAGGGCCGCCGCAATGGCTGACTGGCTATGGCGCTCGGCGGGTGGCCCGAAAAACGTGCGTTCGATTCCGGCCGCGGCGGTTGTATTTCGATAGAGGCGAAATTCTAGAGCCCCGTGTACGGTGCGATGTCAGTGCACATTAAAGAACGCGAGGTGGTTAAAATTTTCGGAGCCACCACTACGGCATCCCTCACAGCAAGATTCGCTTTGGGACGTTAAACCCCCATAAACCGTAAACTTTAAAAACAGCAAAGACTGTTTACTACATTCCAATCAGTGGGAAAGCACAGATTTTTGCTACTCAGTGGCTCTTCGGAAAACGTTTATTTCGTCAGAAACAGCTGGTTACAGGAGAGTCGTGTATGGTGGCCGTCCAGCCATGACTATTACACAATGGCCTGCACACGTCATGACCTTAATAAGGAGGGTAACCAACCCACTTCCCTTGGCTTCAAACAACAGCAAAGTTTTCATAGCACCCAGATTGGCCATCATTCCAGAAATTCCTGTAGGCTCACTGGATAATGAAGCTTCATTTTATTTATCCTCTTTCGCGACCGGTCTCAAAAACTATTAAGATCAAAGGTCATTTTATATTCGATATAAAAATTCTGCCCACTCTGCTGTGCTATAGAGTAAATTGCACATATACTGCTTACACGTCAGTGGTGTTACGGCATTATCCCAGAAATCTTGTATCGATATGTTGGGTAATAGAATAGTAATGCATTTTTACAACTTGTAGTGCTTGAAGGCGCGCCAATAATACCTTGGCATTTAGGCCAAATATGCCTAGGAAAGGTGGGGTTTCATGCCGAAAATTTTCCAGGAACATCCAAGA
>JARKHS020006725.1:0-29834 GCA_030143305.2 Amblyomma americanum
GAACTTTAATATGCAATCGCTACATTAGGCATGCTCTAAATGTGGTGAAAAGGAAAAAAGCAGGCAAAACGCTGACGTGTGCATTGATAGACAAAGAGGTTATGGCCATTAGCAATATCGATAACATAGTTAATGTAGCTGACGAGTTCTGCACAGAATTGCACAGTAGCCAAAAAAATCAGAACTTTAACTTGAAAGGCAGTAGTGTACAGAAATGAGAAACCCCACTAGTACCTGTATAAGCAATGCATTATGACCTCTTGCTTTTAAGAAGCCTTAAAGACGCCGCACTAGAAGCATGGTACAAGTCTGAAAAACACTTAATGGAACTGTGAAAAGAAAACCTTGATATCACCATACAACCTACCGACATCGAACGTGCACACAGGCTTGGACGCCATCAAGGTAACAAAAATCGACCCATAATGGTAGCGTTTGCTCACTTCAAAACTAAGAAATCTGTCATGTCACGTGCCAAGAATATTAAAGGCTCTTCATATGCAATATCTGAAGATTACTCAACTAGAATCCAACTAGTCCAACAACTTCTGCTTGATTTCGCCAAATCCGAAACAAAAACTTACAAATTAAGATAAAACAAACTTATTGCGGATAATACCTTATACGTTTTTGACCACTCTCCCCAGACTGTCGTTCCCTCTCAGACATTGAATCTCATTCAGCCGTAGCTATAGAGGCCGCATAGCGCTCGAAATTTCATGCTAATTATGTACCTTTTATTCACACAAACATCAGAAGCATTTTACCAAAATAAGATTTATTGCGCAGAATAATCGACACCACCGAAAGTAAAATAGTGGTACAGACGAAAACTTGGCTGTATTCTTCCGTTTATAACTCTGAATTACCTGCCGCTTTTCACTAATTTTATCTTCCGCCATGATCAAGAGAACAGGCGTGGCGGTGCCGGCTTAACTGCCGTCCATCAGAGCTTGCTCTGCCACCCCATAAACGGCATATGATGTTTGTAAATCACGTTCGTTGGCTCCAAAGCATTTAACCTGCCCGTTATTATCTGCTCCTGTTGCAGGCCTCGTGACGATGACGCCTCGTTTGTCATGAACTTTCACGATGCGCTCCAGTCCATAACCACCTCATATCCGCGCTCACCTTTGCTCATATTTGGCAACATTATTTCCCCTCTCATATCATCGAATGACCTTGCAACAACATTAAACAAGCATACTATGGAGATCAATTTTTTGATCTCGTGCCTCACATTTGGTCTATCTCAGCTCGTGAGCAACCCTACATGACAGGATAATCATTATTCTAGCATTCTCGATCTCGTGCTCGCTCCTCACCCTGACAGCATTTCACCGCTTACGCGCCCATAAGGCCTGAGTAATCCCTCGGTAATCTACGGCACCTATCACATCCTATCGGCAAAGAATTCTAATGACGAGCACGCATGAGAAAAGTATCAGGCTGCCGAAAAGCACTTCCTTTTTCACGAAACACAAGCGAAAAAAACCTTCTTGTCATCCACATTACCCGTAATGCTTCACATCAACCCCAGGCGATTTTTGAAGGCCATAAACCCAAACGCAAACCCGCCAATACCACTGTCTGACGACCACGGTTAACCTATTCCAGACATTTACGCGGCCATAGCAGGAAATTATACATTTTCGTCCAATTTCACCCACAAACCTGTCGGCGACATGCCTGACTACCCTTATTTTGATTGCCCTCCTATGGGGAACTTGCACTGAAGTTTTCGGTGCCGATTGCAGCGCCATAAAAAAAACTGTCTAGCGAGAAATGCAAGCAGTTTTGGGTAGTACTTTTAGTACTTTTCCACGCCACCTTCAGGCGCTTATTGGCGTGAGCCTCCGCGCTCTGTCGAAGGCGTACGTGCCGTGTGTCAGCTATCTGGGCTACGCCGATAGAAGCTAGGCAATGACAGCTGTCAGCCAAAAGCGGCTATCCAATCGCGCAGAATGTGTTCTTGCAGTTTGCAGTGACCCAAGCGGCTGACAAATGCAGTGTTGAGTCACCGAATGGAACAATTGCAGTGCCACCTTGGCAGCGCAGGTTCCCCATACCCGACATGCATTTTGACCCTAACGAAATATTCGCGTTAATCGGTTCCACGAAACTAACTTCATTAGCTGGTATGGATGAATCAATGCAAATTTATCAACAATACTAAAAACTTTGTAGCAGTGGTTCTTTGTCACATCTTCCAGCAATCACCCGAGTCCGGTATTGTACCTCACGACTGAAAAGTGGGGAAAATCATCCCAGTGCAGAAGAAAGGCCCTCCATCGTCTAGTAAGAACAACCGTCCCATCTCCCTCACTAGCGTTCCCTCTAAAATTAATGAAGCACGTAATTTACTCACACATCATGACCTTCTTGCAGGCTGTTAACTTTTTTCACCATTCTCAGGACGGATTCCTGAAAAACTTATCCTTCTCTACCAAACTGGTTGTCTTTACTCATGACATCAGTTTTAGTATGGACACTAACACCCCCGTGGAAGCTCTTTTCCTACATTTTGAAAAAGCTTTCGACAGTTTTTCATCAACGCCTCTTACTTAAACTTTCACGCCTAAACCTGAACACACTAGTATATGATTGGCTCCGAAATTTTTTGACTAAGCACCAACCGTTCGTATTGGCTAACAATCATGCATCTTCCATCTCCCCTGTTATCTCAGGCGTGCCACACGTCATGGTTATAGGGCCTCTATTATTCTTAATTTACATTAACGACCTTACAAGTAATCGGTCTTCCACCATTCTTTTGCTCGCCGAACGACTGCGTCATTTACCGGAGCATCACGGTCTGCAATGCGACATGAAACTTGTTGAAGAGTGGTGCGGAAACTGACTTTTGTTCTTAACCGTTAATAAAAGAACTCTACTAATATTTCATCGTCCTCATTCGCATCCTGCTCCTAACTACACCTTTCGCGATTCCGCGGTAACAAACGCATCTTCATATAAATATTTAGGAATCAGCCTAACACAGGATTTCTCTTGGACCACCCACACAATGAACACAACCAACTAAGCTGACCGTGTTCTTGGTTATCTGAAACGTAACTTGTGTTCAGCACTTGCTTCCGTAAAACTGTCCGCCTATTTAACTCTTCTTCGTCCTAAACTTGAATATTAATGATCAATATGGGACCCCCAACAAATTAACCTAGCCAAAACCCTTGAGTCCGTCCAGAGCCGCGCGATAAGGTTCGCATATTTCGATTATTCATACCACACGAGCGTAACAGCATTGAGAAGAAAAGCTAACCTGTCTTGCCTTGATTCCCGTCGGAAAATAACCAGACTCTGCCTTTTCCACAGGTCTTATCATTCGCTTTGTGTCATTCCGTTGCCAACCCTGCACACCGCCTATCACTTGGCATCAGTCATCCGAACGCTGTTCATAGGTTTCGCGCTTCAACTTCTGCGCATCTGAAATCATTCTTCTCCCAGACCATGAGAGACTGAAACAATCTGCTGGCGGAAGTTTTTATGCGTCCTGGCCGGGAATACTTCACATCATTCATCATTTACCGAATTAAATATGTTAGCCCACCCCTCATGTTGCTTTAGTAGGTTTATGGGAGTTTAAGTAACAAAGCGACTCAGGCTATGAGGGACGCCGTAGGGAAGGGCTCCGGAGATTTCGACCACCTGGGTTTCTATAACGTTTACTGACATCGCACAGCACACGGGCCTCTAGAATTTCGCCTCCATCGAAATTTGACCGCCTGGCCGGGATCGAACCCGCGTCTTTGGGGCTGGCAGCCGAGCGCCATAACCACTCAGCCACCGCGGCGGCTCCACCCCTCATGTGATGGCACTACTGAGCCTTGCAGGTACTAATATATATATATATATATATATATATATATATATATATATATATATATATATATATATATAATAAATAACGCATCTTAGTGCATATGATTAAGAATATGTCAATGGCTTGAAAAATTACAAACCAATCAACTTTATTTTCGTTGCCGACAAGCTATATACTAAGAGAGAGAGAGACAAAGACGGAAAGGCAGGGAGGTTAACTAGGCAGCGCCCTTTATGCTACCCAACACGTGGCCAAGGGGAACGGAGGGAGAGAAAAAAAAGGGAGAGAACAAAGGGATAAGATCACTTTTCCACGTGACCGTTGGCCGTTACTTGTAGGGTACACAGGGCACACACTTTTTCGTTTTTTCACAATGTTCACAATCTTGCACTCCGTTCTGAGTCCTTCAATAACCTTAAAAGTGCCTTCAAAGTTGTCCTCTGCGATGAAGGCTTACTCCAAGGACCCAGAATTTTGGTTTCAGTAAGGGGCCGAGGATCTAAATGGCGGAGTATTGCAGCCAGGTGTGCACGCTCACGCTGAAACCGAGGGCAGTTACAAAGAAGGTGTTCTATAGTTTCGGCGCACCCACACATTTCACACGCAGGAGAGTCTGCCATTGCGATTAAGTGGGAGTAGACATTTGTGAACGCCACCCCCAGCCACAGGCGACACAACAGCGTAGCATCGCAGCGAGAGAGGCCGGACGGAGGATTGAGTTGAAGTTGTCTATGTGGTGCTGACGGAATTCGGGGTTTCCAGAAGAAGACCATGACACTAAAATCTCTCTTCGGCCAAGCATTCGCAGATGTCTTGCTGTATCGACTCTTGTCAACGGTATCTCGACAATGTTGGCACTGCCGTGAGCCGCTCGAGCTGCAGCGTCAACTGCGTCGTTTCCGACAATGCCAGAGTGTCCCGGTATCCACTGGAACACGATGTCATGACCCTTTTCCGGCGCCAGGTGTTGGAGATGTCTTAATTTCGCTACGAGTTGATCGCGATCGCCATGGCGTAAAGCAGAATTAAGACACTGTAAGGCTACTTTTGAGTAAGAGAACACAGCCCATTTGTGGGGTGTTTGTGCACCGATGCACTGCATAGCCGCACGAAGAGCGGCCAAATCTGACCCGGTATAGGTTGTCCGATGCGATGTTTGCTGGATAATACTGGTCTGTCTCGCAGGAATGGCCACGGCGTAGGTTGAACTTGTACCTGAGACCGAACCATCTGTATACACATGAGTGCGGACACTACATGCGGCATGGAGTAGGCAGAGTGTCAACTGTTTAATGGCCGGTGTCGATAAGCTCAATTTTTTCGTTATGCCCGGAATCGTAAGACGCACGCATGGCTCCCGCAGACACCACAGCGCAGAGGAAGGCCGTGCTGTCGGGTTGAACTGCGATGGGATGGACGGCTGGTGGGCTGCTGTAACCTTTGAAAACGCTGCGTGTGGTCTTTGATTCACCACGGACACAAGGTGGTGCTGCGGAATTCTTGTTAGATGCCGTATATGAATCCTCAGGGTGTCAAGGGTTATATACGTCGAGAGTGTGTAGTCCTGGGGGATAGCATTGCCAGCAGCTGTTGATGCGCTGCGAGGGAGACCCAGGCATGTGCGATGTGCCTGACCTTGTATAGCTTGCAGGGCACGCAAATTGGTCTTGCATGTCCTTGAAACCACTGGTGCACTATACCGCAAAAATCCAAAAAAGAGTGCTCTGTAGAGTTGCAGCATTGATAGAATCGACAATCCCCATGATTTTCCGCCAAGAAATCTGAGCAGGTGTGTGATTGTGATAGAGATTAGATTTTTCTTTACAATGCTGCAATGCGGGCTCCATGATAAATTCTGATCTATAACAATTCCTTAAAAATGATGAGATGCACAATAGGCAATGACATGGCCGTCAATAGTTAGCGGATAACGAGTCATAATTTTGCGCGTGAATGCCAGTATAGCGAACTTCTCGGCTGACACGCTCAGACTCTGCTCTCGGAGATGGGAGGAAGTTATGGTTGCTGCCCTCTGAAGTCTTGCTCGCACCTGGAGACGCGTCACAGAGGAGGCCCAGATGCAGATGTCATCGGTATACATAGAGATATGGACAGTATTAGGTAGGTACTCCTGGAGTCTTATAAGTGTTAGATTAAACAAAGTAGGACTGAGCACTCCGCCCTGGGGCACGCCCCGGTAGGTGTAATCCACGTGTGTGGAGCCATCTTCACACATAATAAAAAATGTCCTCTTGGTAAGATAGCTTTGGATCCACCTATACATCCGTCCACCGTTTCCAACAGCCTTTAGCGCATCAAGGATAGCCTCATGTGTCACGTTATCGTATGCACCTTAGATGTCAAGAAAAAGTGCCGCGCACATGCGCTTCTGGCGTTTCTGTTGCTGTACGGTGGACACGAGATCAATTACGTTGTCTACAGAGGAGCGACCCCGTCGGAAACCCGCCATGAAATTAGGATACACGTTATTGTGCTCAAGGTACCACTTAAGACGCGTCAGAAGCATTCTTTCTATGACTTTTCCCACACAACTGGCCAAAGCTATTGGCCTGTATGATTACAGGTCGAGCGGGGATTTCCCTGGTTTAAGTAATAATAACATGCGACTGGACTTCCACTGGGGAGGGACAACTCCGTCTTGCCACGAGTGGTTGTAAATGCTGAGTAGCTCTCTACGCTCGTCGTGGCCAAGGTGGCACAGCGCAGGATATGTAATGGCATCTGGACCTGGTGCATACGAAGGCTTATATTCTGCAAGGGCAACATCAAGTTCCTCACGTGTAAAGACAACATCCATCGATGAATCCCTTGATGCAGGAGGAACACGCTGGGAACCCGAGGTAGTCACTGCACCCGTGATCGTCCTGCAGAAGTCAGTTGCAACTTCAATCTGATGACGGTTTTGATGTAGAGCCAACGCATAGAAAGGCTGTCTTTGCTGTGGAAGCGTTCGAAGCCCCCGCACTGTGTGCCAAATGAGGGAAATGGGCTTTCGAGGATCCAGAGATTGGCAGAACTTCCAGCGCTGTTCCGCGAGCGTGTTCATTCCTCGCTTGATTTTCCTCTGCACACGACGCGCCTCTCTGAGGTCCATTATGCATTTGGTCCGTCTGTAACGTCTTTCTGCACGCCGACGAATAGCACGTAGGTGGTCTAATTCGACCTCAAATTCAGTGCGCATTCTAGTTGACATGAGGAAGCCTCTACCAGCCTTCATTGCTGTTGCTATAATGTCCTCCAAACTGGAAGTGAGGGCTTCTTTACACGCCTCTTCCATTCGAGTTTTAAATGTCGTCCAATCGATGTGCGCGTGTTTAGCTGAGCCAGACACCCCAAGACCTGGAATCTTGAGGTGCGTGGGTATGTGGTCACTCCCGTGGGTCTCCACATCACAAAACCACTGGACACACCGGCGCAGAGACCGCGAAACTATCGTCAGGTCTAGGCAACTGCTGTGTGAACTGCCTCGCAGGTATGTCGGGTTGCCGTCATTCATTACAGAACGTTCATTTTCTGAAGCAAAAAAGGCCAGATTTCGCCATCTGGCATGACTATAGGACTTCCCCACAGTTGGTGGTGGGCGTTGAAATCTCCGTTAATAATCCAAGGAGCCCGGGTTGTCTCCATAATTGTCTTCAACCTCTCGCAGTCCGATTGAGAGGAGGGGGAGACATAAGCCGCAATCAGTGTGAACTCTATGGATCCTTTTTTGACTATGAAACACACGTACTGGTTGTCATTGCGGGGTTGAACTGGGTAGCAAACGTACGTTATGTCGGTGCGGATGTAGGCCAGAACTTTGTTGCGCTCCCTGCATGTCGGAGCAAAGAAGGGCTCGTACCCGGAAAGCCTGATTGCTTGGGATAAGTTAGGTTCACAGATGACTAATATCGGGAAGTGGTTGTTGAAAACGTATTGCCGAAAACTTGCGATTCGTTACTTTAGGCCTCTTGCGTTCCACTGAAAGACCGCATGCGCCCCTGACTTCCTCACGAAATGTGGGAAGCTGGCCTGCCATCATGTTTTAAAGATCTTGTAGTGCTGGAACCAGAGAGTCCAGCACCAGTAAGACGCTTCGGGCGGTTGACGATTGCAGGGCCTGTATCAGAGGGCGAATGGCGTTGACCACCGTCCTGAGGATCACGAGGGCTTGGCGATCTTGCTGTGGGAGCCCTTCTCTAACAGGTGAGCTCGGCGATGGGAGCTTGCGCTGAGGAGGCTCAGCAGGACGTAACGGTGGAAGCGCTGGCCAAGCATCCGCACACGAAGAGGTCTGATTATCCTTGGCGATATTTCGCGGACTGGACGCACTTGTGCGTGGCGGCACGGGAGGAGGTTGAGAAGGAGGTGCCGTGGGCGCGTCGATGTGGTTGCTTTGTTTGTTGTTGTTGTTGTTTCCCTCACGAAATGGCACATACAAACAAGGAGGATTGGCCATAACCAGGCGGTGGCTAATTAAATTGCGGATTGCATATGACAAGCGTGGGATGATCTAACAAAAATTGTGTAACTCTGTTTCCGTAGCCGAGGAGGTTGCAGGAGGTTAGGGCGGCCTAACAAACTGAAAATTAGGTAAGGAAATCAGTAAAAAAAGAGACTGAAAGAGAGAGAGATAGGAATTGCAAAAAGTAGTTAGCCAAATACGAAAGCTTATGATGATATGGGCAGTACGAAAGCTTATGAAGGAAGACGTTTTGACTCCAGGAGATAATTTTGAAGAGCAGAGCAAATATTCCCATTGGTATGGCCAAGCATAGAAGCGCCAAGGGACAGAACAACCGCAAAAGACAGACACTAATTGAGATTCTGCATTGGGGCCTCCAATAGTCGCCTCCGGATCGATGAGTAGCGACGAAAAAAGAGAAGAAAGCGCTCTATTGTTTCCGGCTCAACACAATACGGACACAATGGGGAGATCGCCAGACAAGACCTGTAGAGGTAAAAATTTATTTGCGGCACCCGGCAACGAAGACGCGTGAAGGAAACTTCAAGTCTCCGCGATCGTCATGCTGTGCTTCTCCAAGGAAGCAGGAGGTGTTGGAAGTCGTCCAATGAAATAAGCGCTGATGCGCCAAATTCTTTCCTTAAAGTGTAGATTCGAAATCGTGCCGCCGTGATGTAAGCAGTGGTTGGAAGGGGGTCAAGAATTGGTCCACTCAGGGCGGCCTTCGCTAGAGCATCACGTGATTCATTTAATAGAAGACACTTGTGCCCAGGGGTGCATATAATTGTCCCGAACCATTTGCGGTAGAACGGCACGCTCGTATTTTATGCGCGGACAATTCTTAGATCAGGCGTCATGAGGCCCGTTGCAGTTGGCACACTTAAGCACTTGTGCGTTACATGACTCAGCACTCTGAGCTCCGGCACAACGAGGGGACACTCGTGTTGTCGCATACCCCGCTCACATGACCCAGTTTCAAACATTTGTGGCACTGCAGGGGTTTTGGAACGAATGGCCGCACGGCATGACGGAAATGGTCCACCTTCACGTGTGATGGAAGGCTGTCGCCTTGGAACAAAATCTTCACACAACGAGAATTGCCCAGATGTGACACCCGTAGAATTACGGTGCCATCATTTGCCGGCTTCACGAGTATGGGCAAATCACCTCGCGTGATAGCCTCGTCGACATCATAAATTACGCCGGAAGAGGACTCGTTCCCGCCGAGAGGGATAACAGTACGTACTGATAATCCGCCGAGCTGGGTTTTGGCCCGCAGTGGTTTCAACGCAGCCGCATGGTGGACATCAACGACTACAATGTTCTTCCGCGCATTCACTCGAACGTCTTTGATTCTGTTAGGCACGAGGGCCTCGAGTTCTACAGAGACGACTTGCCTGTTTAAGCCGCCTCATGTTGTCGGTTGGCTGCACAGGAAGGATGAGGATAGTGTGTGCCGCTGTGTTTCCACTTGTTTTTACAGTGGACTCACTGGATGACGATCCGACTCTGAGCAGTCTTCTCTTGGTCCTCCGGCTGAGGTAAGTCTCAAAGCCGTCCTCACTGCTGGCCTCGCTGAGGTACTCGATGGTGTCATCGCTGTCTGGGTCTCTTGGACGGCTGCGCCGCTTCCTTGACGAGCTCGAGGAGGAGGCCGCCAGGCCATTCGGATGCCCCGGAGGGTTCAGATCCATCGCCGTGTGATGGGGGACAGCGTCCCCACAGTATACACGCAAAAATACAGAAAAAAGATGGAGACTAACTGAATGCGTGCCACACGGATGCACTTCGTCGGCTTCTTCCACAGCATCCTATATACTAAAGTAATCATTAGTAGAATCAAGGTAACTTCACTCAACCAAACGACCAGACAGGCTTTTGTAAAAGCTACTTGACCACAGATCATAAGCGCACTGTGAATTAGGTTGTAGGCAAACGCGGAGAGCGTAACCACTCCTACTTGTATAACGGAAAAACGAAGCGCAAGAAAAGAAAAGTACTAAGAAAGGTGGACTCACAGCGTTATATGTGTCCGTCTTTTTAAGTCCTTGTCTTTTTTGCAATAGGTTATTTTTTCCTGAATCGTGAACAAGCACAAGCATCTGCCCTATATTCAGCCTTAATAGTTCCCGAGAAAACATTAGATTAAGCCGAAACGTATGCAGTCATCATAAGTTACGGAATCGCATTGTAGGTTAGCCTTAGAGAAAAATAATGGAAGGTATCTATAACGGCTGCACAGCCACCATACTGCTCCACATATTCAGGAAACCAATTACATTAAGGAAGGGTGTCAGGCAGGGAGACACGATCTCGCCAGTGGTTACCTAAGTAATCTTAGTTTAACAATACCTTAGCAATCTGGGATTCATTTCTCACATTGCTTTGATAAACAACGCAGGGGAGTTATTGCAGAGCATGATCGTTGGCATAGGAAGAGCTGAAACGCAGCTCCTAATATAATGTGGGAAAAACCAAACCAAAGCAATGTTCAACAGGTTCTTAAGGGAACCAATGTTTAGAATTGGTACCAGGTGGCTGGAAGTGTTAGGAGAATGTGTGTATTTAGGGCATGTTAGGACCGCTGATCCGGATCACTCGAGTGAAATCCCTTGAAAAACATGGGGCCGCCGCAATGGCTCTGTGGCTATGGCGCTCAGCTGCTGACCCAAAGACGTGGGTTCAATCTCGGCAGCGCCCGTTGAATTTCGATGAAGACGAAATTCTAGTGGCCTGTGTACGGTGCGATGTCAGTGCACGTTAAAGAACCCAAGGTGGTCGAAATTTCCGGAGCCCTCTTCTACCGCGTCTCTCACAGGCAGATTAGCTTTGGCACGTTGAACACCCATAAACCGTAAACTTGAAAAACAGCAGATAATGTTTACTACATTCGAATCAGTGGAAAAGCACAAATTTTTGCTACCCAGCGACTCTTCGGAAACGTTTATTTCGTCACTAAGAGCTGGTTACAGGAGAGTCGATTTTGGTGGCCGTCCGGCCATGATTATTACACAATGGCCTGCACACTTAATGAACTTAATAAGGTGAGTAACCGGCCCACTTCCCTTGACTTCAAACAACAGCAAACTTTTCATACCACCTAGATTGGCCATCATTCCAGAAAATCCTGTAGGCTTACTGGATACTCAAGCTTCGTTGTATTGATCCTCTTTCGCGAGTGGTCTCAAAAACTCTTAAGATCAAAGGTCATTTTATATTTCATATATAAATTCTTCCCACTCTGCGGTGCTATTGGGTAAATTGCACATGCACTGATTATTTATGAGTGGTGGTACGGCATTATCCCAGTAATCTTGTATCCATAAGTTGGGTAATAGAATAGTAACGCATTTTCTACATTTTGTAATGCTTGAAGGCATACCCATGACACATTGGCATTTAAGCCAAATATGCCTAGGCAAGGTGAGGTTTCATGACGAAAGTTTTCCAGGAACATCCAAGAGCAATGATTGAATATAAAGCTGCAGACCAGCCACAATATTTTTTAACGAAAAGTACGAAGTGTTTCAGTGGACACTTTGAAAATTCCAAAATGGAAGGGAGCCATTAGTATTTCATTTTCTGCACTGGCGGCTAAAGCAGGTGAATACGGTTTCATAATAATATAACAAATCTCTAGTAATAATTCTCTCAGAAAGCAAAATACAAATGAACGAAATTGTAGTCGAGCAGTGAATTCCGTCTTAAATTAGATTACAAATAAATTCTGCCAACTGCTACAAAATGAAAGAACCATAAAGAGAATTTAAAACTGAACCATCCTTAGGTCCAAAGCAAAACTATCTACAGTAGCTTTGTAAAACAAAAAAAAAACATACGCAGTTTATTTGGAGAAAACCATTTCTGAGCGCGCAACCGACTATGAACACATCTTTTTTACAGAATGTGAGATTTTACTGCAACAACTAATATGCCAGCAGATGACGCGACGGCTCTCCCAAATATTTTTCTATTAACGATTTTGCTATCATCAAAAGCGTTCCCCATTGGTTAACAATGGGAGTCTTAATTGTACGATTCGATCGATGGAATCACTTTAAGAGAATATATTGCTACCGATGGGAAGAATGGACCGTTGCCTTGAAATTTCCTACAAAAGAGTCATACATGTTTCCAATTTTCAAGACTTTTTCCTGGGAAATTTGGACTTGGATAAGAAGAATGAAATGATGAGATCGCCTCCAAAATTTAGATCAAACAGGAAGAATAGCAGGAAGAAGAACAGCTGACGTGTGAAATAGAAACAGGAAAACGAGCGGCGATGCCGAGAACAAAATGAAATGAGACATGAACGATGATAAAGCAATTAACATTGAAATAATTTAAAGGAAACATGAGCACAAAATATGTAGGTAAAATATGCCTCTTTTTTATTGCTTACAGAATGATGCATCAATTAGGCAAGGGACAATAAAAGAGAGGGCTACCGAAAGAAAGGAAAAGATAAAACGATAATACAGAAAGAACAGAAAGGCAATATGAAAGCAAAAAATGAGGAAGAAAAGAAGAAAAAGGGAACGAGAAAGCAATGATAGGAGGAAAAAAGAAACCCTTCAAAAAATGACACTAGCGGATGCTATTATAGTAATCATTTGAACTAAGATTCGCCAAAGTTAAAACAAAAGCCGCTAAAGCCATTCGTGATTACAGCAGAGCTAGCATTGTACAAATTAGCCATGACAAAGCCACATTCCTAGGCTTATTCAAGACCCACTTTTCAGTCTGAAGTGTGAATAGTAAATGGAATACTTGTAAACCGAATGTCTACGAATGAAGGGCAACTTCCAACGAAAAGTGTAATCACTTCGCATGAAAACACACTATTTTATGTCGCATACTTGCGCGGATTATCTAACTGGAAGAAACAACTTTACCGCGCCAAGACAATCTCCTTCACACAACCGTTGGGCAGCATATAAAGTTTTATAAATTAAAAAATACTTCATCCAGACGACACAACCACGCGTGCTCTGTGATTACCCTAAAAAAATTGCAGCGCGCTTAAGCTTCGTCTTTAAGAGCAGGACGCGTCAGCGTACTGCAGCGTTGCCAAGGAATCCACAGAACGCCTTCGTCCGCGTGGAGCGACGCCTTCCCCGGACAATATAAGAAAAAGAATCATATATTTGTGGACACACGAGCCGAGCCTAAGGCAAGGAAAATGAAAATAAAATCGGTTTTAACGAAAGTAAACGACGCCGGTCTCATATATCTCGGTGGACACCCAAACCGCGCCGTACCTGAAGGAAAACTACCCTTCTAAAACAGCACAGTATTCACTAGACGCGCCTTTGTTCACTCCAAACCATCGATCTGGCATAGCGGAGTGGTTAGCGAGCTCGTGTGACACTCCGGAGCCCCTTGTTCGATTTTCTAACTCGGTCAATTCACTACTCGGCTTTATTTCTTATAATTGGTTTTCGAGGAAAGTAAATGGCGCAGCATCTGTATCATATAACGACGGACACCTTAACCGCGCCGTAAGGAAACGGATAAAGGAGCGACTGAAAGAAGAAAGCAAGAAAGAGGTCTTACGCTTCTGTGATTTTTCGCGCAAGGCCAACGCCGCCTAGGCCGACGACACCGGGATTTCTCGGACATGGGGCCCTCGACGCTGTCGCGTTAATATTCTCGCTCGTTGTTAACAATTCGTCAAACACCTCAGTTACACTAACCGGCTCTAGCAGATATTTAGCGCTGAATCTGAATGTCCAACTATTTTGAATTCTGTGTTTTGCAAGAATTTTTGTCTTTTTCGATGGGCCATCTTTATCTAATCCAGCCTCCTACAATAATTTTCCTATGGACGAATTTGTTACTCATAGTTGTAGTATCAATAAAATATTCCAGTCTTTGAAGGTGTCGGCAAGTTCAGGTTTCAAACTCATTAAAGCCAAGTGTCTGAAGTGTACAAATATATAGTCTTCACTCTGCTATAAATTTTTCAACTGTGCATTGATACAGGTGAAACTCCTGACGACTTGAGACTTGGGAAGGTGGTTCACTTCATAAATCACAAATTACTTCATAAATGATATGTTATAGCAAATTCTTTACTCCGAAATATTCCACTTTCTTGATTCTAATTCGTTTTTCTCACGTGCATAACATGGCTTACGTAAACCTCTTGTGAAACATAACAAATTACGTGTACGCATAAGTTCCACCTAATCATTGACCGCCACTCACTCTCCGATTGAATCTTATTTTATTTTGCAAGATATTGAACAACGTTTTCCGCAAACTAGTACAATTAATGTTAGCGCATGTTAACCTTGACCACAAATTATATTAATTGGATAGAACGCTTTCTTTGTCGTGGTTCTGTATGTATCTTGTAACAATGATACTTCAACATGTAGCGCGGTCAACTCTGGAGTCCCTATAGGCTCGGTTTTGGGTCCCCTCCTCCTCTTTGTAAAGATTAACGACTCACCCCAGCACTTTACTTGTAACTTCTATATATATTTGGCGATGACTCTGCTGCGCTCTTAGAGATACCTAGTGACCTGGGCGTTAACACGTAATAAACTTATCTTAACAATATCAATTATTGGTGCTGTGACTGGCTTATGTCACTTAGTAGCTAAAAATATAAAGGATTTCACGTACTTCATAACGGGTCACGTTCAGCTGTCTACCATCTCAGTAACACAACCCTTGAGTCCATAACATCTTGCCAATATCTTGGCCTTAATATCACGTGAGACCAAACATTGCCTCTTTATATTAATCATATTTTATATAACTAATCGACTGCTCCAATATCTGCGACATAGTTTTTCTTCTAGTCCCGTATCACTAAAACTCTTTCTTTAAAAAATATGGACCGCGTAAAACTTGAGTACGCCTCCTCTGCATTGCTCCCGAGCTCGAAAAACACACTCGAACTTGTTCAGAACTATTCCACTGTGTTCATTCTTCTTAACTATAATCGGTCCGCCAGTGTTTGTACCACGATAAAAACCATAACAAAATGTACTTTTTTTTACACTTTTAAACTAACAAATTTTAAACTAACAAAATGTACTTCCAGAACACCACCCAGCGCACGCACTAATCACTAATACGCCCTATTGTTCTGCACGCGTTGACGACACAGTTGGAATTATTTCTTGTCGCACTTCTTTCAGTCCCCAAAATTTTATTCCACGCATTTTATTTGATAACAACCACCTTCCCGGAATTATCGCTGCCTTTTATGACCGACAGCTTTTTAAAAACGAGCTACCTGAACAATTTATAATTAAGAGCCTACCAACATGCATTTTTATGTTGTTGCGTTTCGTGCTTTTGTTTTATGTGTTATCTATTTAGTCACTCTCCTCTGTAATTCAAAGTGACGTTGAAGGTACTAAGAAATCAAATGTAAAAGTGATGTTCAAGAAAACCGCTTCTGTAGCAGAGGGACCGCTTTGATGATAAAGCGGCCGGCTGAAAAGTCGAATATGTGCAGCCTTGCAGCAAATACATGAAAGCTGAATCATACCCTGACGCTGCATCTAGGCTGAAGGTAAAAGCCACCGAGGTCCAGCTAACACAGCGTGAATTGCATTTGAAATGGGGTGAATGCACTAGAGACGCTGGCCGCAAACGCGCTGCATGGGAAGCTACTCAACTCCGAGGCAACATAGTTCTCACGCCATAAACCAAATCAATTCCTGTACACTCATACGTGCAGCGGCATTGAAAGAAAATGGAAAATCTGCACAGCCACATTGTGGACGAGCTAGTGTTGACCTTTTGCATTATCCCGTGCGGTAACGCCAAATGCCAATTCATCTTTGTTTGGAGTGGTCTGCTTTGTTTTGTCCGAATTTTTTTCTCTGCCGATAAGCTGCCGAAATTGAAGGGCACACGTAGATTCATATTTTTCAATAGCGAAGACTCTTCGTACAAACACAAACTTGATAGTTCCACCAATACGCTACCCTTAAGACGCCTCGCATGCATCGGTTCGCGAACTCAAGGCACCTTGATTTGATACGCGTTGACATAGCTAAAGGCCCGTTTGTAAACGCAGCTCATTTGCTGTTTTTCTTAGCCTAGGGGATATGCACGGTCTTATAAATTGTCTGGTTATCCATTATAAAGTGACCTTAAGCTGCCCGTTCTTCGGTTTAGTGCCGGAGAGCAACGTGTTCTTGTTTTTTTTATAAAAGGAAGCAGTAAAACTACGCATGCAAAGGGTTCAAACCTGTTATTCAGAAAACGCATCCAACAAGCGGGTGTCCCCGACTTTAGGCCATAGCAGGGTGGAGAATGATGTTACTTGAGGGGAGCCACAAAATTTCTATACTGGATAAAAAAAAATTATACCAACGGAATATCTTAGCTGATCTCTCGATCATAATACAGACTCCAATACAATAGCCTGCCGAGATGGTCGAGGAACCTACATACCGACTATGTCTCGAAACTTGCAACTGCATTTACGTGAACAGCCTCTAAGCAACAAAGGAGCAGACACCGTAGCAACGGGGACCCCTGCATAGTAGTGTTGTAAAATAGAAATATATTTGGCGCCGCGAAAGCAGCGTCTAGAAATCATTGTATTTTAAAAAAGCATTGCTTGATGAATAGGTTTAAAAATAGACAAGGCATATGTGCTTTCAAAGCTCATCACTGAAGTCATGTTTTCTGAGAAAAGGTTTCAAATATGCATACTGTATCGTATCCTTTGCCGAAATGAAGACCATTGGAAATCGTGAATGCCATGTACACAAAATCGGAGATCGGGAATGACACATGGATGAGCCATAACGATGGTACTGATGAAAAAACCTAATATGCACGCATCCTCGCATTGTGCACATTGAGGAGGTGCAGTGATTATAGATTGGCAAAGTTTTGAAATTTCCTACATTTGAAGAAGGAATTTGGCTACCTTGTAAGGAAAAAGACCATATACTGGGGAGGAGGAGAAGAATTCGGCGTGTCACTCCAGAATGCATAATCATATTAAACCAAGGTTGACGGCATTGGCGTTCAAAAGAAAAATATCTGAAGTACGCAAGATCAGTACAGAGTAGGGTAGGTAGACACTGGCTGGTAAGAAAAAACAAAAATTTGAAACAACAGAGCCCTACCAGCACACAAACTGTCAAACTAACTAGGATAAACTAACTAACTAGGATTAAGATACCATTGAAAAGGACAAAGCATGAAAGCGTTTAAAACCATCAATAAAATACACCTTGCAGCATTTTAAAGAGAATCAAAAAGCGTAACCTAATTGAATTAAAGAGTAGACTATCGAGAGATTGGAGGCCGATTTAAGAAAACGAAGTTACCTGAAGGTGGTCATGAAAAGACTATGAGTGGTAAAAATTTTCACCTATGCCCCCAAAAGAAGGAATGCAGACACTACCAATAGGCGTAATAGAATAAGCGAAATAATTCTACTCAGTGCTTTAACGTAGCCGAAGTAATGAGGACAATAATGACCTCAGTATTTCTGTGCACAACTCATACTCGCCGTAGGGAAGGAAAAGGGGTCAAAGAAATAGTGAAAGGAATCTAGAATTAACAAGAACATTGAAATGGTCAGCATATAAAGAAAAAAAAACAAGAAATGGCAAAACTGGAATTGCACAAAGCTAGGACGTTTGCAATAAAATAGGACATTAAATTAGGCAACTTTTGGCACCAACATTCAAAAAATAATAAAATGGACAAACATTGTTGTGTATTACATCATGGAGACAGAGAGTATGCAAGAAATACTATGAACGTATAGCATGAACCTAGTGTGAGTAGCTAATTTTCGTCACCCTGAATAGTTGGAATACAATTTTAAGCACATAAGCATGGGTACAATAAAAATGAATCAGAAGCACTCGAGAAATTATTTTCTAACAACATGGCATATTCGCAACTACAATATTTAATGCTGTCTATGGTGAACTATTTGTGATAGATGGATTCAGGTTGTTCTCAGAATCTCATAGCTAGCAGGAAATATTGTTCTTGAAGCAGTCAGCATGGAAATGATCCTCCCTGAACGCTTGTGACTGTTCATACTGCGTTTGTCTTTCTTCGGAAAAAGTAATATATTTAGTAGTGCCCACTCAAATAACTAGTTAAAACAGAGTTTAAAGTGGGAGAATTTAGCACGTGTCTGCAATGATTTGATTTTCTTCTACTCACCATTACAGTAGGCAAATCTGGTATTTTTTATTTCTTAAATGCAAATGGGATTTCTATTCTCTGAACAGCTTTAAGTCTATTTAGGTCGTAGTTTGTACAAGGAGACTAAATGATGTTAGTACTTTCGAGAAGAGATCTAACGAAAACATTGCAGTCTAATAGCTTAGCTTGAAAGGGGGCTAATCTGAAGCCGCTAAGGAAAAATATTCGTTTTAGAGCTGTTGAAATGATTCCATTCACTTGAGCACTCCACCTCAGTCAGATGTACTTTTGAAAACGGAATTTTTTCTTGTTGATAGAAACTGTCGTAACTCTAAATTTAGTAGCTTGAAGTGTGACCAGCCAGTCAGCTCACCTTTTATTTAAAACCTCTAGTGCATTGCTAAGGGCTTCATCATTTTCTTTGTAAATTCTAACAAATTATGGAGTTATTTGCCGAGGAGCCTTATATTGAAATTAAGATCAAACATTTGATCAATTAACGAAAATTAGGAAGTAAACAGAAGCCCAGGCGCATCCCTGTGGTACACAAGACACAAAATATAACAAATGGAATGCATGATGAATAATTTCTACTAACTCCTGTCCGGCTGAGAAGTATTTGCTATTGCAATCAAACATAGAGGCATGACCTGGCGTCTTGTGTACTTTAGTAATTATTTCATATTGCATAACACGAATAACAGATTTAAAAAACGTTAGTGTCAATAAATCACTTTTTGTGTGTCTATGTTAAGGGATGAGTTTTGGTAGCATTCTAAAAATTAAGATGTAGTCGCAAGGCCGTGGCAGAAGCCATATTGAAATATGTAGATTGTATTTAATATAAAAAACTTGGTCACTTTGTCCACGAAATAACTCATGACATCAAAGCCACACGAATGTTGGAGGATCGGCAGCATTATGTTTACTCGCAAGAATGGTCGTGCGGAGGTGTTGAAAAAATTGAAACCGATAAGCTTACTATTGATTTCCCACAATTTTGTTAGTAAGGTAGACGCCAGTAGAATTTTAGATGCCTCAGAATAGAGACAGCCATCGTACCGGCCTGGCTTTCATAAAGACTACTATTCAAAGTGCATATTCACACTAAGAAATCAGATATGAAAAGAATAAAACTGACCCTTGTATAGCCTTCGTACAATAACAAAAAATATTTGATGCAGATAAGGGCTCAGCAGTAAAGTAGGAGTTTCGGAATCAGGGCATAGGAAAGGCATATCTAAAAGGAGAGAAAATTATCTATATCTGCAGCAGAGCCCCACCACCTTCCTTGAAATAGCCATAAAATGTCAGTCAGGGAGCGTGCGGGACAGAGAGAACACTTTTCTTATAATATTCACCATGAAGTTACAGGCTGTATTCACAAAACCGTACTGGGAGAAGTAGGGGAGAAATATCAGGAATAAGACTTGAATTTCCCAATATTATTTGAGACGCAGTTGCGGACTATGCACAAAAACATAGTGGGAAGGGTGGGCAGAAATTTCATCAAGACTCTGCTTTTCTAGTAATATTGACCGCGCAGTTCCAGGCTGTATAAAGAAAAACGTACTGGGAGGAGGAAATCCAGCTTAAAATGACAGAATTGTTCAATTTACTCATGATATGATAAGTAAATCCTGGGCAAACAGATAATATGATCGAAGAGGAAGACAGGCAGAACAGATTCATTGTTTCGAAGATAAATATGAAGAATTTTAAAGCAATGTTCAACAATTAAAAGAATCAGAGCAGATAACACGCATGTGGATCGCGCAGTACTCTACCCGGTAAAAAATCCGCGTGTCAGTGGAACTGCATTAGGAAGAACGGTACGCGGCCCGATTTCGGAAAACCAAGGCTACTACGCACTCCACCAGCAGAATTGGACTTTGCTGGTGTAGTATTTGGCCACTAATTTCTGTATAAATACACCAATCTCCTTCATTCATTAGTCCCCTGCTGCTGTGGAACAAACGAACAAAGCGCAGCTCGCAGCTGTGACGAAGCGGAGGGTGTTAAGTTTTGGCTCCGGTGAAACCACATTTAAAAAAAAACTTAGGAACATTGAGCACAATGACCTCCTACAGCGGGACTGGCATAGCTCTGGTTCTCGATAAGCTAGTTGTTGTGAAATGGGAATTTTATTGGGCTTTGCCGAAGCACATATTCTATGGCATTAGGTATCCGTGTTATTTTTCCGAGATAGCAACAGAAGGGGTGCTTATGCATTGCGTACCTATCCTCATGATTTGTGATGCCTCAGTTATCTCCCTGGTGAGCTGGTCTTTGCTTTTTGCTACAATTTTACTGCTCTTGAACTTTGGGCGGCAAGAGAAATCACGACAGTGAATCCCGATATGGCGGACGGCATTCTTCACATTATTGTTGTGCTCCTTAATTCTTTCATTTAAACACCGACCAGTTTGGCCAACGTACGACCGACCACAAGACAGAGGAATTGAATATACCAAGTTGTCATGCCACTGAACATCTAGTAGTGTTATCTTGATTTCGCTTACAAGCAAGAACCATGTGTGCGATTTCTCATCACTCAGGCTACACACAAAAATTCTATTGTTTTTAACGCGAGAATCGCACTTTTCGTAAGAAAGGTTAATAAGACGTGCGAACCGTAGTTGCTACAGTTGTTTGCGCATGCATACAGAAATGATGAACAGATCCGCGAAAGAGTCTTTGAAGACGCGGAATTGGCAATGGCCCAGTAAAACCACAGCGGACTATATTGATGGGTGCCTTCAATGGCAAGGTAGGCAAACAAGTAGCCTGCAGAGCAGGCAGCGGGCGAAAATAGCACAGGATGTAGATATAGTGGCGGCATTTTGCAGAACACGAATTCCTCTTCCTCAATGGGCAAAAGATGATGTGAACATGAAAGAACCCCAATGGCAAGTTTTAAATCATGCCTGTGGTTTTAAAAATGTCTTTGGTCTGTCCGTGCGGCGCGATGCCGTCCCCGACCAATATAAGAAAAAGAATCATATATTGGTGGACACCCGACCCCAGCCGTAAGGCAAAAAAAAATGAAAATAAAATTGTTTTAATTAAAATAAATGACGCCTGTCTCAGATATATCAGTGGACACCCAAACCGCGCAGTAAGTGAACGAAAACCATCCTTCTAAAACAGCACCGTATTCACTAGACGCGCCTTTGTTCGCTCCAAACCATCGAGCTGTCATGGCTGAAGGGTTAGCGTGCTCGTGTCGCACTCCGGAGGCCCTTGTTCGATTCTCTAACTCGACGAACTCCCTACTCGGTTTTATTTATTAAAATTGGTTTTTGGGAAAGGAAATGGCGCAGTATCTGTTTTATATAACGGTGGACCCCTTAACCGTGCCGTAAGGAATAGGATAAAGGAGGGACAGAAAGAAGAAGTGGAGAGAGAGGTCTTATGCTTCTGGGATTTTTCGCTCAAGGCCAACGCCGCCTATGCCGACGACACTGGCTTTTCTGCGACACGGGTCCCTCAACGCTGTCGCGTTAATATTCTCGCTCGTTGTTAACCCTTCGTCAAACACTTCAGTTACAATAACCGACTCCAGCAGAGATTTAACACTTAGTCTGAATGTCCAGCTTTATAGAATTCTGCTTTTTGCAGGAATTTTTTTTGCGATGGGTCATTTTTATCTTATCCGACCTGCTACCACAATTTCCCTATGGATGAAATTGTTACTCATAGTTGTAGTATCAATAAAATATTTCAGTCGTGGAAGGTGTCTGCAAGTTCGGGCTTCGAACTCATTAATGCCAAGTTTCTGAAGTGTACTAAGTTTTAATCTTCACTCTGCTCTTAACTTTTCAACAGTGCATTGATACAAGTGAAACACCTGACGACTGGAGAGTTGGGAAGATGGTTCACTTCACAAATCACTAATTACTTCATAAATCATATTGCCACGCTGCTGACTTTCTGCCGGCGCCACCTGTAGGTCGAACTGTGTTCCCGAGCGCGTGGCCGAACGTCTTCTTTGTCCAGAATGAGCGCGGCGGTGTTGGCAAACCTCGCCCGAGTGAACAGTTTGGTTCTCTGTATTTTCGCCGGTGACATTTTTGGTGGAGGTGCTGGGTATCATCCCATGTACGCTGACCGGGACGATAGCCCTGACGCTTCTCCCCAACGAGCAGACGCCACACCTGTCCACAAAGCTAGCCGTCGCCTGCGAGGCCTGCAACCCGAATTTGAGCCACTCACGATTCCTGCTCGGGCCATGACTTCCGCCACTGGCAGCCAGACAGGTCAGTCCTTCGGCAGTGCCCCGCCGTTCGTCTTTCTTGCACCTCGGTCGCCACCATCCTTCCACGGCGACCGGTTCGAGGATGTAGAAGATTGGTTGGCCGGTTTTGACCGTGTGGCCGCGTTCAACCAATGGGACGACGAGCGAAAGCTGCTGAACGTGTACTTCGCACTGCAAGACTCTGCGAAAACGTGGTTCGAGAACCACGAGGCGTCCTTCTCTAACTGGGCAGCTTTTCGCCGCGAGGTGCTCGCCACGTTCAGTTCGAGCGAGCGAAAGGAGAATGCCGAGCTTGCCCTTCGCTGCAGGTCACAGCAGTCCAACGAGAGCGTGGCCATGTTTATTGAGGACATGACCCGCCTCTTCAATCGGGCCGACCCAGCCATGCCCGAAGCTACAAAGGTGAGGCACCTTATGCGTGGGGTAAAGGAGCAGCTGTTCGCTGGCCTCATGCGCGACCCTCCGAGAACTGTCGCCGCCTTTGCCAAGGAAGCGACGACCATAGAACGTTCCTTGCAGGAACGGAGTGCCCAATACGGCCGTCAGGCAAATGTAGCGGCCGCTCAGTACTGCACGTCCTTGCCAGGCCCCGGGGATGAGGCGCTGCGAGCGCTTGTGCGGAGCATTGTCCGCGAAGAACTGCGACACCTCCACTTGAGTGCTCCGTCAGAAAGCGTACCTTCGACAGGCGATGTTCTCCGTGACGAAATCCGGCGAGCGGTGCAGCCACCCCCAGCACCCCTTTCGGAGCCGCACGTAATGTCCTACAGCGATGCCCTGCGCCGACCTGCCCCGGCGCCGCAAGCGTTTCGCCCCGTTGCCGAACCACCACCACCCCATCGTTACGTGCGTCCCATCGAGCAGCAGCAGGACCCGTGCCCTCCATTCCGCAAAGCGTACGTGTGGCGAACGTCCAACGATCGTCCGCTCTGCTACCACTGCGGGGAGCCCGGCCATGTTCTGCGGAATTGCCCGTACCGGCGGATGGGTCTGAGAGGATTCCCACCGGACGCGCCTCGACCGCGCTATGGTGAAAGACCGCGGGACATAGAGGAGTACCTGAACTCTCAAGTGCCGCCCCCGACCTCACAGCGGCGACAGTCGCGATCGCCATCCCCGAGGCGCTTTGCTACGCCCAGTCGGCCCTCAACCTCCGGTCAGTTCGGAGGCACGTCCCCTCGGCGGGAAAACTGAAGACGGCGTCCTCCGGGGGTAGGGCCGCCGCCGCTGCACGAAGTCAACAGCCTCCACCCGACGATTGGACACGACGGCCCGAGCGTCAACGACCCGATCCGACGACCCCACCGACGTGCTGCGAACGATTAGTTTCCGCTGAAATTTTAGTAACCGTCGACAGTTATGAACTGACCGCACTCGTCGATACCGGCGCTGATTTTTCATCGAAAGACAACGGCTTACCATCCGCAAACCAACGGACTGACTGAACGGCTTAACAAGACAATTGCCGATATGCTCTCTATGTATGTCGACGATGACCACGCGAACTGGGACCGGATACTTCCTTACATAACGTTCGCGTACAACACTGCGCTTCACGAAACGACGCGCTTCACTCCTTTCCATTTGGTGCACGGTCGCGAAGCCTTGACCATGCTGGACGCCATGCTTCTTCCGGATCCTACTCCCTCTTCTGTCGTGGATGCCGACCAATTTGTCCGTGACGCCGA
This sequence comes from Amblyomma americanum, assembly GCA_030143305.2. Classification (NCBI taxonomy): domain Eukaryota; kingdom Metazoa; phylum Arthropoda; class Arachnida; order Ixodida; family Ixodidae; genus Amblyomma; species Amblyomma americanum. The sequence continues at coordinate 24,405 of JARKHS020006725.1, forward strand.
AGTTGCTCGCCAAGTTGCTCGACAGCGAATCCGGTGCCAACAACAACGCGACGCCGAGCGTTACAACCTCCGCCGCAGGGAGGTGATTTACACACCCGGTGACCAAGTCTGGGTGTGGAGCCCAATCCGTTTGCGAGGGCGCTCCGAGAAGCTTCTTCGCCGTTACTTTGGTCCGTACCAGGTGTTACGCCGCCTCAGCGCGGTGACCTACGAGGTGCTCCCTCAAGGAACTGCCCGGGCCTCTCGACACCCGACGTCCGAGGTCGTCCACGTGGCGCGAATGAAGCCGTTTTATTCCCGTTAGCCCCGGACCGAACCCCGCCATTACCTTTCGCCTTATTTTTTTTTTCTTCCCCTCGCATGCGGCATCGAGTCGATGCCTCTTAGATGGGAGGGGCAATGCCACGCTGCTGACTTTCTGCCGGCGCCACCTGGAGGTCGAACTGTGTTCCCGAGCGCGTGGCCGAACGTCTTCTTTGTCCAGAACGAGCGCGGCGGTGTTGGCAAACCTCGCCCGAGTGAACAGCTTTGGTTCTCTGTATTTTCGCCGGTGACAATATCTAATAGGAAATTCTTTACACCGAAATATTCCACTTTCTTGATACAAATTCGTTTTTCTCACGCCCATAGCACGGCTTCCGCAAACCTCTTGTAAAACATAACTAATTAAGTGTACGCATAAGTTCCACCTAATCCTTTACCGCCACTTACTCGCTAATGAATCTTATTTTATTTTGCCAAGATATTGAACAACGTTTGCCACAAACTCATACAATTAATGTTAGCGCATGCTAACCTTGACCACAAAATAATTAGGTGGACATAATGCTTTCTTTGTCACGGTTCTGTATGCATCTTGTAACAATGATTCTTCAACTTGTAGCGTGGTCAACTCTTGAGTGCCTGAAGGCTCTGTTTTGGGTACCCTCCTCCTTTTTATAAAGATTAACGACCCACCCCAGCCCTTTATTTGTATCTTCTATATACTCGGCAACGACTGTGTTGCGCTCTTACTGATTACTTGTGACCCGGGCGTTAACACGTAATAAACTTATCTTCACAATATCATTGATTGGTGCAATGACTGCCTTTTGTCACTTAATAGCTAAAAATATAAAGGATTTCCCGTACATTATAATGAGCTACGTCCAGCTTTCTACCATCTTAGCAACACAATCCTTGAGTCTGTAACATCTTACCGATACCTTGGCCTAAATATCACGTCAGACTTAACATCATTTCTTTATATTAGTCATATTATATGTAACTAATCGACTGCTCAGGTATCTGCGACATAATTTTTCTTCTAGTCCCGTATCACTAAAACACCTTCGTTACAAAGCATTAGACCACGTCAAACTTGAGTACGCCTCCACGGTATTGATCCCGAGCTCGTGAAACTCACTCGTACTTGTTCAGAACTATTCCACTCGGTTCATTCTTCTTAACTATAATCGGTCTGCCAGTGCTTCCACCACGAAACAAAGCATATCAAAATGTACTTCCAGAACACCAACCAGCGCGATGCACTAATCTCTAATACGTCCTATTGTACTGCCCGTGTTGACGACATAGTTGGATTTATTTCCTGTCGCACTGCTTTCTGCCCCCAAAGTTATATTCCACGCATTTCATATAATTAAAACCACGTCCCCAGAATTATCGCTGCCATTTAAGACCAACAACTTTTTTAAAAAACGAACTACCTGAACAATTTATAATTAAGAGCCTAACAACTTGCATTTTTATTTTGTTGGGTTGCGTGCTTTTGTTTAATGTGTTATTCATTTAGTCACTCTATTCTCTAATTCGAAGTGGCGTTTAGGGTACTAAGAAATCAAATGAAAAAGTGATGTTCAAGAAAACCGCTTCGGTAGCAGCGGCTGCCGCTTTAGTGATAAAGCGGCCGGCTGAAAGGTCGAATATGTGCAGCCTTGCAGCAAATACATGAAAGCTGAATCATACCCTGACGCTGCATCTAGGCTGAAGGTAAAAGCCACCAAAGTTCAGCTAACACAGCCTGAATTGCATTTGAAATGGGGTGAATGCACTATACACGCTGGCCGCAAACGCGCTGCATGGGAAGCTACACAAGTCCGAGGCAACATAGTTCTCACGCCATAAACCAAATCAATTCCTGTACACTCATACGTGCAGCGGCATTGAAAGAAAATGGAAAATCTGCACAACCACATTGTGGACGAGCTAGTGTTGACCTTTCGCATTATCCCGTGCGGCAACGCCAAATGCCAATTCATCTTTGTTTGGAGTGGTCTGCTTTGTTTTGTCCGAATTTTTTTCTCTGCCGATAAGCTGCCGGAGGTGAACGGCACACGTAGATTCATATTTTTCAATAGCGAAGACCCTTCGTACAAACACAAACTTGATAGTTCCACCAATACGCTACCCTTAAGACGCCTCGCTTGCATCGGTTTGCGAACTCAAGGCACCTTGATTTGATACGCGTTGACATAGCTAAAGGCCCGTTTGTAAACGCAGCTCCATTTGCTGTTTTTCTTAGCCTAGGTGATATGCACGGTCTTATAATTCGTCTGGTTATCCATTATAAAGTGACCTTAAGCTGCCCGTTCTTCGGTTTAGTGCCGGAGAGCAACGTGTTCTCGTTTTTTTTCTTATAAAAGGAAGCAGTAAAACTACGCATGCAAAGGGTTCAAACCTGTTATTCAGAAAACGCATCCAACAAGCGGGTGTCCCCGACATTAGGCCATAGCAGGGTGGAGAATGGTGTTACTTGAGGGGAGCCACAATATTTGTATGCTGGATAAAAAAAAATTATACCAACGGAATATCTTAGCTGATCTCTCGATCATAATACAGACTCCAATACAATAGCCTGCCCAGATGTCGAGGAACCTACATACCGACTATGTCTCGAAACTTGCAACTTCATTTACGTGAACAGCCTCTAAGCAACAAAGGAGCAGACACCGTAGCAACGGGGACCCCTGCATAGTAGTGCTGTAAAACAGAAATATATTTGGCGCCGCGAAAGCAGCGTCTAGAAATCATTGTATTTTAAAAAAGCATTGCTTGATGAATAGAATTCAAAATGGACAAGGCATATGTGCTTTCAAAGCTCATCACTGAAGTCATGTTTTCTGAGAAAAGGTTTCAAATATGCATACTGTATCGTATCCTTTGCCGAAAGGAAGACCATTGGAAATCGTGAATGCCATGTACACGAAATGGGAGATCGGGAATGGCACATGGATGAGCCATAACGGTGGTACTGATGAAAAAACCTAATATGCACGCATCCTCGCATTGTGCACATTGAGGAGGTGCAGTGAATATAGATTGGCAAAGTTTTGAAATTTTCTACATTTGAAGAAGGAATTCAGCTACCTTGTAAGGAAAAAGACCATATACTGGGGAGGAGGAGAAGAATTCGGCGTGTCACTCCAGAATGCATAATCATATTAAACCAAGGTTGACGGCATTGGCGTTCAAAAGAAAAATATCTGAAGTACGCAAGATCAGTACAGAGTAGGGTAGGTAGACACTGGCTGGATAAGAAAAGACAAAAATTTGAAACAACAGAGCCCTACCAGCACACAAACTGTCAAGCAATCACACTAGGATAAAGATACCATTGAAAAGGACAAAGCATGAAAGCGTTTAAAACCATCAATAAAATACGCCTTGCAGCATTTTAAAGAGAATCAAAAAGCGTAACCTAATTGAATTAAAGAGTAGACTATCGAGAGATTGGAGGCCGATTTAAGAAAACGAAGTAACCTGAACGTGGTCATGAAAAGACTATGAGTGGTAAAAATTTTCACCTATGCCCCCAAAAGAAGGAATGCAATGACACTACCAATAGAGCGTAATAGAATAAGCGAAATAATTCTACTCAGTGCTTTAACGTAGCCGAAGTAATGAGGACAATAATGACCTCAGTATTTCTGTGCACAACTCATACTCGCCAAAGTTAAGGAAAAGGGGTTAATGAAATAGTGAAAGGAATCTAGAATTAACAAGAACGTTGAAATGGTCAGCATATAAAGAAAAAAACAACAAATGGCAAAGCTAGAATTGCACAAAACTAGGATGATTACAATAAAATAGGACATTAAATAAGGCGACTTTTGGAACCAAGATTCAAAAAATAATAAAATGGACAAACATTGTTGTGTATTATAACATGGAGACAGAGAGTATGCAAGAAATACTATGAACGTATGGCATGAACCTAGTATGAGTAGCTAATTTTCGTCACCCTGAATAGTTGGAATACAAATTTAAGCACATAAGCATGGGTACAATAATAATGAATCAGAAGCACTCGAGAAATTATTGCCTAACAACATGACATATTCGCAACTACAATATTTAAAGCAGTCAGTGGTGAACTATTTGTGATAGATCGATTCAGGTTGTTCTCAGATTCTCATTGCTAGCGGGAAATATTGTTTTTTTGTCTGTCTATGCAATGGGATGAGTTTTAGTATCATTCAAATAATTAAGAAGCTGTCGCAAGGCCGTGGCAGAAGCCATATTGAAATGTGTAGATTATATTTAATTTAAAAAGCTTGGTCACTTTGTCCACGAACTAACTCATGACATCAAAGCCACACGAATGTTGGAGTATCGCCAGCACTATGTTTACTCAAAAGAATGGGCATGGTGAGGTATTGAAAAAATTAGAACCGATAAGCTGACTGTCGATTTCACACAATTGTTTTAGTAAGGTAGACGCCAGTTAAATTTTAGATGCCTCAGATTAGAGACAGCCAGCATACCTGTCTGGCTTTCATAAAGGCTACTATTCAAAGTGCATAATCACACCATGAAATCACATATCAAAAAAATACAACCAACCCTTTTATAATCTTCATAAAATATCAGAAAATACTTGATGCAGATGCGGGCTCAGCAGTACTGTAAGAGTTTCGGAATCAGGGCATAGGAAAGCATATCTAAAAGAAGAGAAAATTATCCATATATGCGGCAGAGCCCCTGCGCCTCCCTTGAAATAAGCCTTAAAATGTCAGTAAGGAAGAGTGCGGGACATAGAGAACCCTTTTCTAATTATATTCACCGTGAAGTTACAGGCTGTATTCACAATACCGTACTGGGGGGAGTAGAAGAGAAAAATCAGCAATAAGACTTGGCTTTTCCAATATAATTTGAGATGCACTTCCAGACTGTAAGCACAAAACATACAGGGAGGAGTGGGGCAGAAATGTCAGCACTAAGACTCGACTTTTCTAGTAATATTGACCGCGCAGTTCCAGGCTGTATTAGAAAAACGTACTGGAAGGAGTAGGGCAGAAATTTCAGCAATCAAACTCGACGTTTCTAGTAATATTCACCGTGCAGTTCAGGCTGTATGCACAAAAACATACTGTGAGGAGTAGGGCAGAAATTTCAACATTAAGACTCGACTTTTTTAGTAATATTCACCGT